>AYJT01087906.1:0-15857 GCA_001278415.1 Ocimum tenuiflorum | reverse complement strand
GACCGATGCATCATGCTGATCACAACAACGTCGTTGACTCGCCGCCTTCCAATTCCTCTAATCCGGTCTGCTGTTTCTTCCTTATTTCTCATTTTTATGTTGATCGATTGATGCAGAAATAGTGTGTTGGCTTGATTGACGGAGTTGATGGTATAAATTTAGGCGAATGATGCGTCAATCAAGGGTATATTCAACGTCTTCACCGGATCGCATGGTCAAAATTCTAATCAATCTCAGAGTTTCCACCACCTTCAGGTTTTCACTGCTTTTTCCCCCCTTTCCTTCTAATTGAATCGTGTTTATTTCATGAATTGCGAACAATTTTGTGCATAAACGCTCGTATTGAAGATGAAAGTGATGAATTAGCAGGGAGGAGATGTGCAACAGTCTCCGAATATCGCGGCGGCGGCGAATGGTGGAGGTGCGGCGGGGCAGGCGAAGCAGAAAGTTAGGGCAAGGAGAGGCCAAGCAACTGACCCTCACAGCATCGCCGAAAGAGTACGAACCACTACACTACAGAAGCGGTTTTTTCTGCTTTTTTTGTTTTTTTGTTTTCTCTTCTCCAAATTGATTTTATTGTGATGTCATTTGGTTTTGTTTTTTTCCATATTGATGGAATATTTGATTGTTTATTAAATAATTAAATATATTCTTTCTTTATTTTGATCAAAAATGAATATGGACAGTTGAGACGAGAGAGAATTGCGGACAGAATGAAGTCTTTACAGGAGCTTGTACCAAATGCTAATAAGGTGATACCTCCACTTCTCAATTTCCAGTCTTGTTCACTCTGATTGATATTTTTCTTCATTGAGCTAAAATGTTATTGGTGTGGATTCGTATTATACTAAACATGCTTTGAATTCGTATTATATCTTAGTTAATATTTATATTTTTTTTAATTGTAATTTTACATGCTTTGAATTAGCCTATATAATTTTATTATATTCAAATTAGATTGCATAATATATTTTCAACGGTCACTAATTATTGACTTTTAAAAATTAATATTTTGCAATAATATTCAAAAAAATGAAATATATACTTAACAAACCCACATGATGTTTGCAAAACTAAAGTAAAATATATAAAACTAAAATTAAAAAAATATATATTAATTAAAATATAATAAAAATTCAATATATAACAGATAACATACAAAAATGTGTAATACATAATCCACACTCAATTTTATCGGAAATAAGAGTAGCCCTTTTTTTGATAAAGCATAATAGTAATTAAAATATGCTTATTTTGTTACCAAACTGGATCAAACGAGTATTTCGAATTTGATTTTAGTCTTATTAATTCGTTGCTATTCTGGTATAAATTATATTTTATTTTATTTTTATTCCTTGTGAACAGGTTTTGTGATTATACACTTCACTATAATATTAAAGTCAATCACTAAAATTAACTGATAACATTAATTATTATGCAATAGTCAAGGAAAGTAGAACTGATCAATTGTCATGAAGATTCAATGAAGCTTCGTGTGGAGCTCTTTGATGGATAATTAATTTGTTAATTCTTTGTAGAAAGAATATTTTGATTTTTTGCTGATTAAATTGCAGAGCCACGTGCTCTTCAATGAGCCCTTGATTTAGAAATCAAGCTGCACATGTTGCGGAACGTGTTCACAACTTCACATCATATACATTGGTGTAATATCTTTGATAATATATACAAATTTATATATAATGTTAGATATAGATGCTACGTCTGGTATGTATAACATATGCAGTCTCTATGAAAGCGTGCAATTATCAATTCGAGGAGAATGTGTTAGGTGTACTTTGAAAGTTATTCTGGAAAGCATGTAGTTGTTGTTGCTGAATTTTCATACGGTTATACTTTTGTGTTATATTCCGTATAATACATTGAATTTTTATTATGCTTTAGTTAATGGTTTTTTTTTTCAATTTTAATATTTTATACTTTAGTTTACGTGATTTTATTATATCTAAATCAGGTTTTATAATATTTTTTTTGATAATATTTTTCTTCACTTATCGAAAAGAATATTAACTAAACCATAAAAAAAGTTTGATATGTAATACAGAATGTAACATAAAAGTGTAACGAGATATGCACCTATGCTGCTGTTGATTAAACCTAGTCATGATGATTTATTTATAATATTTGGGTTTGAAAGGTAATGATATGAGATTAGGAGAGATTAAGCTAATGATTTGGTGCGTTTGTTAAATGACAGACGGACAAGGCATCGATGCTGGATGAGATCATTGATTATGTCAAATTCCTCCAGCTCCAAGTCAAAGTATGCCTTCCCTATGTGTGTGTATACATACTTTCAAGATTTATTTTTATAAATATATCAAAGGATCTATTTTTGGGTTGGCAATTTGAGAATATGACCTGTAGCATGGTGAAGTATATATATTTTTCTTATTCTATCAAAAGATATTGTTTAATAATTCAGCAGTGAAATTTATGTGCTAATGAACAGGTTCTTAGCATGAGCAGATTAGGGGGTGCTGCAGCAGTTGCTCCTTTAGCTGCTGATAAGTCAGCTGAGGTAAATTTATACCAATATCTTAGATCTCGCCTTTCTTGCGTTACATCATCTTCTACAGTGGCATCGTCACATAGCAATATAGGTAGGACTTGTATAATAATGATTGTTTTTAAATCCACGCTATGCCTTCATTTAGCATTACATTATTGACTCAAGAGACATAATCAATCCAACATTTCAGCATCGTGAGAAAATTAACCCAACTCTGAAAAAAAGAACAAAATAAGAATAGGCATCACGAAGAGATTGCATCAAAACCATGAAGTTTTCCATAAATAAAGATTCTGTGGAGGAAAATAATTGTAATTGCCAAGCTATAAGGCATGCATCAAAACTCCTACGAGAGAACTCTTCATCACAATCTACAGCCATGAAAGCTAAAGGAAAACCACCTTGGGGTAAAAGAGGTTAAGCGTCTTTCCCATATTATTGGGTCATGGAGACATTAGAGTGAGATTTATTATAATATTATACCATTTAGTTCAAGAAAGCAAAAGTTGGACCGCTTTAGGATGCAAGTGGTTAAACATTTTTTTCATATTTATTAGATCATAAGTTGAAGCCATAGTGGAGACATTAGAATAAGATTTATTATAATATTAGACTTAGTTCAAGAAAGCAGAAGGTATCCCTTTTAGTTTTATGGATGATTGAAAATACTAATAGTATGACATTGTTCACTTGTATCACATGACTATAATTGGGCCTGTGGTTGGCAAAATTCTATTTTAGTATTTCATATTACCGGAACCTTGTTTTGAAACCCTAAAAAAGTCATGAGAAATTATTTGCTTATATTTTCTTTATTGATGAGAGAGAAAAGATAAAGATAGAATTTTGAATATGTTTTCACTTTCTTGAAAAATGTGAAGTGTACTTTTTTGAAATTGCATGAATGGTGTGCACAGGGAAGGATGCAAACGACGGCGTCATCGTCTTCGAACATGGAGGGGATGGAGCAACAGGTGTCGAAGCTGCTGGAGGAGGACATGGGTTCAGCAATGCAGTATCTTCAAGGCAAGGGGCTGTGCCTGATGCCGATTTCTCTCGCCACCGCCATCTCCACCGTCACCAGAAACCCCCCTACCTCACCCACCACCTCCGCCATGACCGTCCACTCAGCTACCAAAGGCGACGTCACCGCCGCTGCTCCTAAGCGGGAGTGACTCTGATGATGTCTTTTTATTTAACTACTTAAAACTTTGAAATGTATATCGAGTTGCATTTTCTAATCAAAGAATTTTCCTTTACCGTATTTCTATTAGTTTTGAGCGAGTTTTAGCGCTTAGAAATAAAATGGTACATTAATTGTTGCCAGCATAGCTAGTCATTTCGTTTTTTTTTTTTCTTTTCCTCAAAAATAACACTTTGTTTTTTTTCAAAAATGATTCACTCAAAATCATCTCTACCTTCTATTCTTTTTTTAATAACTTTTTTAAAATTATTCACTTTTTTAGAAATACAGACAAAATCAAACGAAGCCTAAAATTAACTGAATTCTATATAGGCATGATGAGGTCCAAAATCAAACAATCATCTTCCTTTTGTGTATGTGCTGTATTATGCAAAGAAATGAAAATTTCTTAAGAAAATTGTATGCTTGTGTGTCCTTATGGAACAAGAATCCTTTGAAGAATCAGGGAATGGAATAATGGCCAATGGATTTGTTGGTGAACCATGGTTTGAGACCACAAGCTGCAAGATGTTTTCCTATCTTTCGGGATTTTTCAATTGCTTTGGAAAAAATCAATGTCAGAAATTCATATTGCATCATTCACCCTAAAAAATCATGACAGTGTATATAACTTGATGATTGAGAAGGTCTTCTGTTAGACTGTCTAAATCATTTAGCTAAGATTTGAATTTAAAATTTATATCGAGTATGAATTTGAGTTAAAAAATTAAGACGGATATGAGTTTTGATTGGTGAAACGACTATTTAGATTCACTCAAATCATTTAAGGTATCTAATACAAATTTTTGCCTTGATTTTATTAAGAACCGTGTTTTGATCTGTTTGGAATGCATTTAAGATATGCACAGTTTTCTGTTAAATACAGTGTATTTTTGCACAACTTATATTTGATACGGGGTCCAAACAATAAAAATGCGTCACATATTTCTATTCGGAGTACACATCATAAAAGAGAACACATTATATAACAAAATACACAAATTTACAAGAATAATTTAATCTTGGTTGTTCATCTACAAATTTTATTCAAGGGTTTCACACAATAGTCACTATACATGTACTCAGTGGCGGAACCATAATTTTTTTCTGGAGAGGCTGCATATATATTATAGTCGAAGATCTATTTCTATGATTGTTGAGATATAAGAGCATAATAATTTTTAACATTTTATTGCATTAAATTGGCGTATTAGTGAAATATTATTTGTGCATTAACATGTATGATTATTATATCTATTCTTTTTAGATGTTTCAAAATTATTATCATTATTTAAAAGGATACGATTTAAGTTTGTATAACAAATACCTTGGCGAACAATCTTAAAATAATATGCACGAAATGTAAATTTCAATAATTTATTTACAATAATAAAAAATAATTTAATTGCATTAAAAGTAAGCAATTATATTCAATATTTAAGTTAAAATATCAAGAATACTATAAATGAATTGGATTTCATGGTGAAAAATTTATTGCGTTCATATTAAAAAATATGAATTATGTGAACTTTAATTTGAGCTCAAATAAAAATAAAATAAATCCAAATATCCAACTACTATTCTTTAAAAGACCCTATATTATTAATCAAAAATATAATTGTTTAGAAATATATTGATTTATATTTACTCATATTAATTGGTCAAAAAAATTTACTCATGTGAAGTCATCTTCTTCCCCAAACTCACATCTTTCTTCCTCTCGAAACAATGGCTGCCGACAGCCTGTAACTTTGTTCTTTTTTCTTTTTTTATTTTCTATTTTTCATTCCCCCAATAATATATAATAGTTACATTTCTTCTTATTTTCCTTTAACACCAGCAGACAAGGAGGGGGCTAATGCAACAAACTTCATATATCTACCATAGAAAAGCATTATTATTTTTCAACTAGGGATGCCTTAAGCCCACCTACCCACCCCCTCTGCATGTATTGACAATGATATTTGTTAATTGTTACACACTTAATTAAAACCATGGTAGCAAAAAAAGAAACCCTTTCAAGAAATTCCAATTACTCCTACTTTTGGAACATGGAATCACGTCTACTAGAAAACAAAACCCATGATGTCCTCCTTGGATTTAATTATATTATTATATGATTGTTGTTTGTTATAATATCACTATCTTTTATTCTGTCAACATAGCATCTGAAATATGGTGCACCACTCAGAAATAGAAAATGCTTTGCATTGTCCCCAAGGCACAGGTCGTTAATATGTCTTGCCTGCGTCCAATAAATCACGAGTTCGAGTTACAATAGAAACATCCAAAAGAGTTGAAAATGGCAATAAACTAAAAATGTAACCACTCATGTCACCTGCAAATTCAATGCAAGTCACCTTCCAACAAGAATCAGAAGCATCCCCGCATCGCTCACCTCAACCTACTCTCCGGTTGGTGGAACTTCGGAGCATAAAACTGAAACTCAAACACCGACCGAGATTGGTTGTTCGATGGACTGCTGTTCTTCCATCATAAATTCATAATCTATTCAATCAAACATGAAATTAGAAAAAGGAGAATGAATGATCAAAATGCAGCACATATCTGTAACTGTACAATTTATCGTTTGATTATTTTATTCTGTCAATGAAAGGAATGAAAAAAAAAATCAGACATAAAAACACATAGCTAGTGAACCTTTGAAATTAGACAAAAGGATCCTAAATTTGGCATTAAAAACTTTAATTGGTTACCTCATTGAACTGACTAGATCTTCAAAAGTTAAAAACTATTTCGGAATTAAAATTCACATTACAACAAGATGATCGGACTTTTGCCCTCGAAAAAAACCCAATTTGTTTCTAAATGAAGTGATTTAGATGGTAGATATATGTGTAACATGAAAGAAAATATTTCATCTCATATTAGAGAATCAATTAATAAGATCCTTCACTTAGCATTGAACTTTTTCAAATTCAAATTTGTTAAGATTGAAAAGGTGAAGATGTGATGACAACAGGTTTAGGTTCTCAACAGTGGAAATTATTTGCACACACACAGGAGCAACGAGGTGCACAATTACTCAAGAAAACATGCAATACACGAATATGCTTCATTCTTCACAAAACAAAATACTTTTCATGAATCATCAGTCCCAACAAAATTTATGCTGCCAAATCCAGCTCCTTCATAATGAAGGAGAATAAAAATAAAAGAGCGTACGAAACTTTAAAATCTTCCATACGTCTAGCTTCGATTTCAATAGAGCTATACTTCTCACAAGGATGAAGTTAAGCAACATAACTTAGCACCTTTAAACACTAGCTCATCCAAGGACATTTAACTCTAACTCAAGGAACTGCATTTACCAAGATCATTAAATTCCAACACAAAAACTTCTCAAATGGGGGTCATGTCGTGTTCATATCACACTCTCACCTTTGCCCTCGCTAACTCCTATTATAAAGTACTATTAGAATTGGAGGGCCCCATCTTCCTTAGGAATCGCAATGTCAATTCCCTTGATTAAAAGAAATCACTCCCAATATGTTTCCAAACACCATGGCAAACTTTACTAGAAGAAACAGTTATAAAAGAAAAATAAGGCAAGTATTCACAAACATTTCCAAATTTGTATATGGCTGAAAAGCACGATTTGGAACTGAAAAAATCCTGAAAGAAAATATGGTCAGCAAAACTTGATTTATGACTACTACATATTCACGTATTGATGTGGTTGGCTTCTTTCAAATTCAGATTAATTAAATTAGTTATTTTAATTTATAGTCATCTTATGGTTAACAAGATTAAGATATTTAGTTTTAATTATTATTCATAGTTTCATATTATTGCTTAGATAAGGAATAATATGGTCATTAAATGATTGCAAAGAGGATAAGGAAGTTAATAGAAAGTTCATTCTTAAATCACAAGGTTGTCTTGTGTAATCGTGAGATTTTAGAATTTTCACGGGCTATGGAAGCATGAAATCAAATCATCTTGAAGCAAGTTAGTGAGATCATTTGTTATTGAAGCAGGTTCGTTTCAATGTCAAACTATTTCTAAAGTTTTTCAGTAACTCCATTATCATTACCAGTTTATTATCACTTGAATTTATAGCCAGTTTCCTAAAATACATCTAAATCTTTTAAGAATTATAAATTCTTATGCAGCATTTTCATATCAAACTTTTTCTAGAATTTAGAAATAAATCCATCACGATAACCAGTTTATACAATTTATTAACAAGTAACAGAATTTATGTCATTTCCAGAATGCGACATATAAAGCTACCCAATTTTCATGCTTGTAATAAATGGACATAATTATTTCTTAATTGAAGGCTAAACTAATTAACATAAGTAAAAAGTAGGGTTTCACATAAATAATTTCAAAAACAAAGAGTATGAATGTCTGTTTATCCAATAACTACTGATCTATGAAAAAAAAACAGCTGTTAACCGATTTATCGAGACCAAAAGGTTTGTAATAGTCGAATATTGGCTCTCAGTATCGAACCGAGCATCCAATTTCATAGGAAACAAAACAAAAATGAACCAAATTAAAAGGGAAGAAAATTTAGCAGTTTTAAAAATGAAAGGCATAAATGCTCCACGCATAAATACTGATATACTCAAATAAGTGCTACACAAATAAATACCCGTTTTTAATTTTATTTTGCTTCTTCAACATGCATTATCTAACTTATCTAACTAATAATCTATCAAAAAGACTATGTAAACCCCTAACACAAGAGATATATATTCTTCTGCAAATCCTTGTCAAAAATCAACCTATCAAGCTTGTAAAAAACATTTCTTCTTCGAATTCATAATTATATACATCACAAATCAACCTATGCCGCCTCAACAATAAATATTTGCACAAAAATGAAGAAAATTGAGATTTTTTTAATCCAAATCTATCATTACATGAAATACACCAAACTAATTATCTTTCAACACACCAAAGCTAGAGTATTAAGAGCAGAATTAATTAAAAAAACATAAAGTAATTATCTTTCTAGAGTTTATATCAGTATCACTTGCTTTGAATTAACAATAATAATAATAATAATAATTAAAAAATGGAAACAAAAGATTGATGGAATTAGCATAAAAGAAACAACTCGTGTTTTAGCCCAACTCTGCTGTTCAAGAAATTAATCAGAGAGAAGAAATAACCAAATACTAGAGGGGATTCTTGCCGAAAAGGAAACAAAACAAATCAACAAATATTATAAAATAGAGTTAAAAAAAAAAAAAAGACAAAGATTCAATTTTCCTGACCTCCAAATAAAAGTTTTTCCATGATAACGGCAACCTTGAGCACCATCTCCATGAAGGAAACAGAAATCTTTCCATTTCTGAGCTGTGTATGACTTTTTCTCCAATTTCAACAGAGAAACAAAAAACCATGAGATTATTACGAAAAAAATCATATAAATTAGGGTTTTTTTTATTGGCAAGAATCAAGCAGGTACATCAAAAAAGCCAAAAACACCCGAATTGAGGAGCAAAATTTGGGTGAAAAAAAATAAAAAAAGTTGTCTTGTTGTTTTGCAGGAAGAGGAAAATTCCAGAATGGGATATGATGAATATTGAAATTATTTTATTAATAAAAAAACTGGACGTGGCCCCAAAACACCCACAAAGTATTTATTTCCGTTAAGCAAGAACAGTAAGCGGGCGTACCTTACAAAATCTTCGTCCTTCTCTAATAACAGCCATCAAAAGTCACGCCTCCCTCGTAAATAATTTCAATCAATGAAATATAATAATATTATAATGCCACTAGACCATAAAAAAAAAAAATTAAATTAAATTTCAATAAACAGACAAGAATACATCAAACTATCAAAGATTATAAGTTTGAAGATAAAATATAATAGGAGAAATTTCTGGAACATATTATCGCTAATCAGCTAAGAAAGCGAGGGCGGTGGCGTGTGGCAGTAAAACTCCATCTTTTCAGCTTTACTTGAAAAAACACACACAAATATCCGAACGATGATGGAGGAAGAGAGATGAGGTGACAGAGAGAGAAGTGAGCACGCGTAAACACACAACAATACATTTTGATTATAAAATTGCGTGCGTGTGCTCACTCTCTTCTGTCAACTCCGATACATCTCCAGATTACGAGATTATCGCTGCTGATAAACCGATCGGAATTTCAATTTAGGAGATGCAAATACGGCGACAGAGTGGCCTAGATCTGAAAAATATTAGGGTTTTCTTGGAATAGACACCACACTACTTTAATTTCCATATTCACGGCTAAGATGAGCTTAATCTCTGCATGCATTTATGGTAATTGGGAATTTTTGGAGTAATTACCTAATTTGAATGCATTAATCAACTCTAGACAGCTCCCTTGCGAGGCTTTGAATCCCCACCATGCATAGAGGAGGAATCATGGCATGTGACTTTGCATCCCCACCATTTTTTGTCGTGTGTCCAAATCTATGTTTTTCTAGGGCACCATGGATATTTAGAAATTGCATTACATGATCAATTAATTGGACATAACTATCACCTCGGCAGAGTGGTTAAGTATTTTTTCGTGTTCATTGGGTCCAGAGTTTGTGTTACACTCGAATATTAAAGTGAAATTTTTGTTAATATTCTACTTGTTAGTTTCAAAAGTATTAGGTCATGAGTTCAAGTTATAGTGATTGTATTATACTTAATTGGCGTTTGGTTTGTGGGTTTATAATGAAAATCATGATAATTTTGGAATGTATTTTTGTGAATAATTCTTTTATATTTAGGAATCAATCAAAACTTTTTTAATATAGTGAATTTTATTTCTAAATTTATATCTATACCCCCTACTATTCAACTCTATTCATAGTGATTCTAACTTCACCAGGTTCAAGGGATGGACTTGTTTGTCGATGTGAAACGTTCACATTTTTATTATGAAAGCTTCATATCATTTTTGTCATGTGAGTTTATCAAAACGACAATTTCTTAGGATCACGGGGTGAAACCTCTTTTTTGTAATGAATTTGTGCATAAGTGCGTAAATGAGTCAAACTAGCTCGCAAGTTATTTGAAATCAGTTCGAAAAAAATTCAAAATCGACTTGGTGATTATTGAGTTGAGCTTGAGTTCAAAATACTCGGGTAGGCCTTGAGCTAGAGTGAAACTTCGAGCTTGATCTAGGTTTACATGAGCCTTATTGAATTTGATATTATTATATTTTTGTCCCTAAATTCATTACTTATTTACATGTTTATCCGTATTACATAAATAATTTAAATTTTGTATTAAAATTAAAAATAAAATAATCAGATCGATTAAGTCGAGTATGACAAACTTTATGTCGGGATTAAGTTGAGCTTGAACCGGAGTTTTAATTGTCTCTTTTTTTCCATTATTTGATGCAAGGACCAAAGGCCACGTACTCCACCCTAAGCATTTCATATGGTCAATGTTCATTCCAATTCAATAATTTAAAAAATGCAAATTTCGGTTTTTTAATGCAAATAAAAATTACTTTTAGTATTTCTAACTCGACCAGGCATCATTATCTTAAATCAAAATTTCAGAAGATAAATGCTTTTGAGTTTAATTGATTATGAATGGTACTTTTCAGTTATAATACTTTTTCATCAGTATAAATGACACGTTTAAATATTAAAAAATATATTTTCGAAATAATTACAAAATGTCGTTGTGACTTGTGACCCTTTTTGATGGATCAGCCATTCATAATATCAATTATAAATACAATAATTTTTTAATATTAAAAGTAATATTTTTCTTCATTAAATTGAATCGACTGACCATAAAATGATCATATAAAAGTTATTTCCCACGAACACAACTATTCAATATTTACATTGACATGATTATTTCTGAAAAGAATATATAATAAATACTCGTGTTATATTGATCAATCAGATATAATGTTGTTAGAGATATTTATATTTTGATGAATGTCAAACACTATTTGTAATAGCTTAGGTTCGTGAAAAACAAGAGCAGAAATGCAAGTCCTGAAGACTACTTAAGATCAAAAGTTCTAAGTACTATCTTCAGCTGTGTTGGCACAGCTCAGAGATACCACAACTGATCTACTCAGCTGTGAGATTATAGTTCACAGTTATCCTGACGGATGTGTCAAGCTCAACTGTCAGTTGAAGACAAAGAGTATAAGAAGATTCCAAAGCTAACACTCAGGTCAATTTTCCGTTACTTTGAAAAGGTTAAAGTCAGTTCCTAGTCAACCTTAAACTCAGTTACAACTGAGATTCAGTAGAATATCAGAAGTGACAAGACGTGTAACAGAGCTTACCTACCACTGTACCTTAAAGGTAGTCAGTCCTCGGTTATTATCCAATAAATAATAACTTTATTCGGCTTTTCAGCAAATATAGAGAATGATAAAGCATGTTTCGAGCATAGTAACAGCTCCATCTGCATAAGCCAAAAAGGAAGAATTTGTCCGTTGTCTCACAATAAACACTATTCTATCTCCTTCCTCTATAAATAGAAGAGACGAACCAAGAAGAAAAAGTTACTCACCTGCATTCTCGAGTATAAGATTTTTGCTCTCTTTCTGCAATCTCTAGTCATCTTCCAAGTCTCCAACTTGAGATAATCCGGTGATCCGAAGCTATTAGCTGAGGATACTGAGAAGGTTCTCAGCTACTCTCATCTAAGAACTGACACATTACCTAATCTACGTTCATGAAGAAAACTGAACCTTCACCTGCCGATCAAAGAAGCCTAGGAGGTGAACTCCGGTAAAGTTTCAAAGATCAGCTATGTCTACGACTGAAAACACTAGAAGCTCTCTATTTCAGAAGAATCTTAGTTATAAACCGTGTTCGAACACTGTGTATAACGAAGATTAGTGAATTTCCTTCATCTGAAGGAAGAGAGGACGTAGGATTAATTTAATCTGAACCTCTATAATTTCTGAATCTTTTGACAGCTTTCTTTAATTTTTGTTAAGTGTTTGAAACCCAACTACCTCATAAGTAGCTAGAGTATAACTAAAACCAACTTCTAATCCTACTCGATAAAACAAACATTTCGTTGACCTAACTGCCTAGGTCAACAAGTCAATTGAGATTAAAATTTGGGCTCATCATTTCCGCAGTTGATTATTCACTAACGTTTCCGAATTATATTTACCTCTGATTTGGGACTAACAAGTGGTATCAGAGCAGTTGGTCCAAAAGACTGCTGTCTTTGAAAACACTTAGGACCAAATCAAGTTTTCCAAAGTGTTTGTTGTGTTTGAGCAGGTTATATCCTGTTGAATTTTAGATGACATCTACCCGGCTACCTAAGTTCTCTGTCGAGAATAATACCAGCTGGAGGAGGAGAGTCAAAGCGTCCTGAGCTAGCACGAGGATATGTAGCTGGTGATTGAAAAGTGTCCCCTAAAGATCCAAAAGGTCAACACCAGTCGCACCACTCCCGATCAACCAGAATATGTGGAAAAGCCACATGCAGAGTGGACGACAGACGACAAAAGGCGCTACACACTATAATATCTGGCCCAGGATATTATTTTCTTCATGTTTGACGAGGAGAAGAAAAACGTGGAGAAATGCGAATCAGCCAAGGAAACATGGGATTTCCTGCAAGGAGTCAGAGCAGATAACACGCAACAATCTCCAAGTTTTCATAGAAAAGTACGAATCATTTGCCATGTCGAATGGTGAATCTATTGTGCAGATGGAGGCCAGGTTCAACTCCATCATCAATGAGCTCTCGTCTTTGGGGAGAACCTACCCAGTTGCTGAGATGAATGTAAAGATCTTGGCTCGCATGCCAAGGAAGGACTGGTTCATAAAGGTGACAGCTTTGAAGGAGCGAGACCTGTCAAAGCTTTCCACCAATGATGTGTTTGCTTCTTTGCGAGCAAATGAGTTTGATCTTGCTCGGATGAATGAGCTTGAGGCAAGAAAGGCTACCCAGCAGCCGTCAAAGCTGGAGGATGCTGCCCTCTTCATCGAGAGGAAGTTCTCACCAAGGAAACAGCAGAAACCCCAGTTCACAGCCTCTGCGGCTGTAATTGTCGAGAAGCCTTCAGCTTCAAGCAATAAGAACCTAGCCGGCACCGTGCAAGAACTGGAGGAACAGATGCGGAAACTGAGGAAAAAGCTTGAGAAAGCCAAGCTCAAGGCTCCTGTCGAAGAGAAGAAATCACAGTTCTCAAGGAGGCAACAAAGAACTTGCTTCCAATGCAACTCTCCTAACCATTTAAAGTTTGATTATCCACAGGTTAGTGAGGAAGAACGAGTGAAGCTGAAGAAGAGCTTCCAGAAAAAGGTGTCCAAGGCTTACGTTGAAGCCATGTTTACCAGAATGGACATTCCAGGCTTAGCCTACGGTGATGAAATCGGAGAGACAAATTCAACCAGCAGCTCAGAAGACGATGGGGAGCACCTTGTCGCATTCATGGCTAACATCCAAGAAGAAGCTAAAACCGCTCTTACCTCAGTTGAGGATGAGGTAACTACAGCTTCTCAAACTTTGCACATACATGACCATGAAAATGAGGACTTGGAGTCATGTCATTCTGACTCTGAGGATCTCTCACTAGAATTATTATCAAAAGATTTTAATTACATGTGCACCCACAAAGCAAAATTTCGCATGAAAATGCAACTTTAAAGGAGAAAGTTTTAAAACTGACAGTTGAGTCGGAGGGTGCTCAATCGTTTCAAGCTGTCATTGAAAAACTTAAGGCTAAAAAGTCAGTCCTCTCAGCTGAGTTGACAGCTTTAAAGATCAAAAACCTCAAGCAAGATAAAATACTTGCATATTTCAACAAAAGCTCGAGAGATTTAGAGCATCTTATTAGTATTCTAAAAACATGCACTGAAAAAGGTGGATTAGGTCATGATCTATCAATTTCAAATGACAAAACTATTTCAAGCATAAACAAAGGCAAGGAGAAAATAGTTTTTCTCCCAGCCCAAGTTCAAGTTGGTCAGTCATCTAGGTCAGCTGCAGCTCCCAAGGCTGCACATCTGAAGAAGGCACAGCTGATTGGAAAGACAACTGCCCTTCCTAAAACTGTAAGGCCAAGGGAAACTCAGTTGTCTAGGACACCAACTCCACATCAACCCAGCTGTGCGAAAGCAAGCTGGAGACATCCCAGTTCTGCCAAGTCAAACTGGAGACCCTCAGTCAGCCAACACCTGCAAGGGAAGAGACTCAGCTACGCAGAGTACAGTTGTCTGACTGAGAGAACTAACCGTCCAGGGCTTGGATATCGATCCAGAAATTCCAAGACAGTTGTCCAAGGACCAACTCCTTGAGGTTATGTTGAAAGGCCAGTTCCAGCTAGGAACACAAGCACACAACGCAACTCACATATACATGCACGATTTAACAAGAAACATCATGATTGCATGTATTACCAAATAAGGATGAAAAAGAAGGCAGTGAAAGAAGCTACCCAAGAGGTCAAAACTCTTAAAATAAAACAAATATGGATCCCCAAAGGGTTCATCAACCTGTTGACCCCTCAGAATCCGGAGTAAAACAGGTACCTTAATCATCCTCTTTGTGATGACAGGTCACAGAAGATAGACAACCACGTAAGAAAGAAGTTAAGTTGTGGATATTAGGCAACGGCAAGATTGTGGCAATTGGATCAATAAAAATCAACGGAGTTACCCTAAATGGTGTCTCACTCGTAGAGAATCTCAAGCATAACTTGGTGAGCATCAGTCAGCTTGGAGAAAATGGGTACAAGACGGTGTTCGCCAAAAGCGAGTACCTGATCAAGGATTGTATCTCCAAGGAGTTGTCCTCCATGGCATAAGGAAAGGAGGATTATACATTGTTGACTGGAATGGTGGGAGCCCCAGTTCCTGCCTAGTTTCAAGGAGGTCAACCGAAACTAGTTGGCTATAGAACAAGAGGCTCAAACACCTCAACTTCAAAGCCATCAATCACTTAGTGAAGCACAACCTGGTCAAAGGGCAACCAGTTGAGGTAATGAAGAAAAAAGGAGTGTGAGGAACCTATCAGCTTGGGAAGCAAACCAAGACCTCATTCAAGGGAAAAGTCGTCGAACTAAGCACTTTCAAAGTCCTGGAGCTGCTTCACATGGACTTGTTCGGGCCAATTACTCCTCAATCAGTGGAAGGAAAGAGCTTCACCTGTAGGAATTCGAAAACTGAATCTCAATTCATTTTGCAGG
>AYJT01087869.1:0-11704 GCA_001278415.1 Ocimum tenuiflorum | reverse complement strand
AGAGACGAGAGGAGATGAGAGGCGATGATGATTTCAGAAGAGAGAATAGGTTTGTGTTTTTTAATTTTGGCCCAATTTCTAGTGCAGGTCGGGTCCTTCTTCAATTGGGTTATTGGTTAGATCTGCCTAAATTGTTTAGGTGGTCTAACCGGAGACCATCTCCTTTATATATGAAAGCCGACAAGGCGGATCATACATGAAAAAATTTCTATTTATAAAATATGAATAAATTTGAGTCACGGGATCAAAAGATCTACGGTTGACATCTTTATTATTTTCAGTATTTAAAGCATAAAAAATAAAAAGAACAAATCTTAATCGTATATTATTTGATTTTATACCTCAGATTCATTTATATTTACAATAAGAAATATTTTTGGAAATTATGCAATTTTATCTCAAAGTATAGTCAATTATTCAATTCTATCCTAAAATATTTTCGTTATGCAATTATATCCCGAAGTTTCATTTGTTATGTAATGCTATCCTCGTTAGTTGATATCGTAGAAAATGTGCTTATGTAGTCGTTAATCTTCATGTTTTCAGTGACTGACCATAAATTGTGTTGCAACGAAGTAAAACGACATTATTTTTTTATTATTTAGAAAGTTTTTGGGGTCAGAATTTACTTATTCCTATTACTACTATTAAACGACGGAGTGTCTAAATAATGAATTACGACTTTGTTTTACTTTGTTGCACTACAATTTTTGGTTACATCACTGAAAATATGGAGATTAACAGCTACATAAGCATATTTTTTTTACAGTGTCAACTAATGAAAATAGAATTACCTAATAAATAAAATTTTAGGATAGAATTACATAATAAAAATAATTTATAATAGAATTGTATAATTGGCTATATTTTGAAATAGCATTCCATATTTTTTTCAAAATTTTTCCCCCATGATCCTAACCCTCGGTATGAATATCGAGAATAATTATTGTGATTTAATTTGAAAATAATGAGATTTTAAATGAGGAAGGGGTAGGGTGCGCGTGGATTGACATACCTAAAAAACCGTGCGGATAAGGACTATGCGGATACGTTCTCATTTTATTCTCTTTTATTTTCAGATTATCCGCAGGGCTCAACCTTCTATTTAATGCTTACGGCGCCGTTTTAATACCAGCACACAGTTTATTTATAGCTTTTCGTCTGCAACCTTTTTTCCCCTGTAAATAATTGTTTAATTCAACCATAATAGCCTTCTTTAAGCCCAAATTCGCATTACCACCTTCAAATTCATATTATTTTATTTTATCATCATTCAGCTCATATCCTGTCGCCGTCAATAGAGTATGCATATATTTTCTTACATTTTCCTATAAACATCCTTTGAAGAAGTATACCTGATTTATTAATATTGAAATCTCGATACAGATCTATTGTTATCAGTGCCGTTCATTATTTGGGTAACCTATTTAATTCACCCAAACCATTTAAGTTTGAGTCTATCGATTTGGGATATTTAATGGGTGGTTAATTGAATCTAATTGAATCACCCAAACTATTAAACGAGAAAACGGTTTGGGTTATGGATCCCAAAATCTTATTTGGGTATAACCGAAAAACAAACAAAAAAATATTAAATTAAATTAATTTATATTATAGTATATTATTATATGAATAGACAACATTATATACATTATTTTATTGTATTTAATATAATAGGCAAATAACAATAGCAATTGAAGTATTTTATTACATTGTTGCATGTTTATTTGTATTACATTTTTAAGCGTTTAAAGAAACGTGTCTTCTTTGGGTTAATCGAAAATCGAACCGAATAATCGTGGTTTATTTGATTGGGTTATTTGGTTTTTTATAAATTATAATTTGGTTTTTGGGTGGGTCTTTCGACACCTTAAAAACCGAATAACCCAAAAGTCGAAAACCCACCCGTTTGAACGTGGCCTAATTGTTATTTATAACAATACTTTATTGAGACTTCAAATTAAATTAATTGGCTTAAATTCTGGAAAGTTTTGAAACTTTAAATATTATTATAATTTTTGTCAGGAATTATGTAATTTTGATTATGACAAACACTATTATCATAGGATCAATAGACTAAAATGTAATCTTGTATAGACTTATCCTTTGTAATAGTTTGGATCTTGAAGAACTGAAGACCATAGCTGTGGGATCAAGCTATTTGACAATACAGCTGACAGCAATCAGCTGGAAGCTGAAGGACAATCAACTAGATACTGAGGAAAATCATAGCTGAAGAATGTTCCCAGCTTTGAATGGCCAAGCTGTAAGGACTACAACTGAATGGTCAACTATAAGGACTACAACCGAATAATCAGTTGTATGAAGTAGCTGAGTAAGCAACTAAAAGAAATACAGTTGAGCTGACAAGTCAATCATCAGACTAGATAGCTAAGTGAGCAAAAAGAGTAGAAGGTTCCAAAAGCTGGCTCTTGATCAACTGATTGTCACTTCGAAAATAAAGACAAGACCTAAGTCAACCTTAAACTCAGTTGTAACTGAGGTTAGGTAGAATGTCAGAAGTGACAAGACAATCAAGTAGAGCTGACCAACCACCTTGTACCTTAAAGGAAATCTACCATTGGTTATTGTCCGACGGACAATAACTTTATCCTACCTTTTAGCAGATAAAGAGGAAGAAAGTTTTCTTCAAGTACAAGCAACGACTCCATTTTCAGAAGCCAAAAAAGAAGAATTTGCCCATTGTCTCACAACGGCTACTATTCAAATCCTTCCTTTATAAATAGAGGAACAACTCAAAGGAGGAAAAGTTAGTCACGCATACGATCTGCTATTCTCTCTCTAAGTGTTCAAACTCACTAGCTCACTTCGAGTCCTCTAATTCGAGACCATTCCAGTGGTCCGAAGCTTTCAGTTGAGGACACTGAGAAGTTCCTCGATAATTTATTTATCAAAGAACTATTCACACGAACCAACTTCGTTCTTGAAGAGAACTAAAAACTTCAAAACTGCTCGATCAAGAAGCCTAGGAATCTCCAGTAAAAGCTTCTGCAATCTACTGTGCCTGTGACCGAGGAAGACGAAGTCCTCCGTCACAGAAGAATCTTAGTTGTAAACTGTGTTAACACATCGTGTATAACGACGATTAGTGGAATTCCCTTCATCTGAAGGAAGAGATGATGTAGGATATTTCAGATCCGATGCTCTATATATCTTGTGTTATTTATTGTTTTATCTTCTTAGACAAGTTTTTAAAACCCAGCTACAAACAGTAGTTGGAGTATATTCTTGAAACAACCTTAACCTACTCGACAAGTTAAACACATTTGATAGCTGAGATTATTAACTTGGGCTCACTATGTTTCTGTGTTTTTAACATTGATTATTATTCTAACGCTTTCGCTATACTAAATTAATTCTGATTTGGGACCAACAATTTTCTAATTACAGATGTATCATAATTAGATGTATCATGCATGTGTTCTGTTCAGTACAATAGGTTTCAATAGCAAGTTTTGTAATAAAATATATATCTTTAGTTAAACTAAGATTTGCAAAGAATTTTTATGAAACAGTAGGAAAAGTAAAAAAAGAAAAAAGAAAAAAAGCTTGGTACTCCAACTTAAACATAATAAAAGGAAAATTATGAAACTCAAAAAATAAGCTAGTTCTCTATGTACGAGAGAGCCGGTAGAACGTTTATGATAAATGGGAACCTGTTCTTATAACTCCGCTATATAATTAACATATAACATTTACTTTTAGTGATCTTTTAGTGGATGGGTGGGGGAGAGTGCCCCGATCCCACTTACATACTATCTAAAAAATAGCAAATTTAGATATCTCTATCCTGTCGAAGTAAGGAACTAGAGCATATAATGGTTGGAATAGATTTCATGTTGAGAGAGTTGAAAAAACACTATCTCATTGAAAGGTTCTATACATTTGCCCTTTCTCAACGCATTTCTTTAGACAAAGACTCCGTTTTTTCCTCTTTTCGGATGGTAAACATGGAGTGCGAATCAACAGCTACCCAACCTACTAGGTCCCTTACATAAAAATAAGGGTAAAATGCAATTTTATCCATCTCTGAATGTACGCCCAATGGATTATTTGAAGGCAATAATTAATACAGAAGTTGCGATCAATAAGGTAGGGATCATCAGAACACTGAATGTGTCAATAATCCAAAAAATATAATATAAAATGTAACACCATTGTATAACAAAGGATCCAAAGTGGGGGGAGAGGGTCTCATTATAGCAACTATATATGGCAATATGAACGTATACATATTATATGCATATGTTTGATTGTCGTATACATAACATTGTGTTGTCATATGCAGCTTAGTACATCTCGTTGTGCATTTTACACAATAAAGTATCCAAATCCTAAAGTGTGATAGTATCCATCCAATCAATCGGTCCCAGTTCATGAAGTCCACTTTGAAACTGACTTTTTGGACATGAGTTTCGCTCTAGGTGAAACCTATAAAACATCCTCGTTCGTACCATTTATGAGTGAGGAATTTGTAGTTTTTCTCTTTCTATGTTTTACTTGCTCATCTATCTCAGCCCAAATCTTGAGAAGATGTAACAGGAACATTGAGACACAAAATATGAGACGCCTAAAGAGATATTAGAGACTCTTTTAACCATAAGAAACTCAAGAACTTGAAGGAACAGAATCTGAGAAGATCTAAGGAATATAAACTTGGAGACTATCTATTCTAGAATTTCAATTTCTTTTTGTCTTCAATTATGAGTATTTTAGTTATGGTTTTTGTTATTCATTTTTGCACGTCAATGAGAGTTACAGAGAAAATGAATTTTGCTTTTTAACAATTTATATATTGTATTTGAGTTTCGATCATTCTCATATTTTCTTATTCTTTGTTCTGGATATTTGCTCTGCCTAGCCAACTATTTTCATAATTTAATGCTTTAATCATAGTCAAGGGGGGTGTATTAATTCGTGGTCTGGATTGAGGAACACAATAATTCATAAATCTTATGTACTCTTGGAAATTGGATGTTAGTGATTTGATAAAGATATTTGTCTCAATTTGTGACCTACAATTTATTTGCTTCTAGAGAAGGTCAAGACCGCTTATGTGGTTGTTCTATAGGAAACGATACGTGCTCATTTCCATTATTCTTATGCAATTTGCATTACCTATTGAAATCTTTGATTCAAGTGTTCTTTTATTATTTATTTATGTCTAATGATTTGCTTTAGTTTATAAAACAACATTTCGTGAGTCTAGATAGGGTTAAGATATTTTATGGTACATAATTATTCATTAATTTATACAGTTAAATGATTAACTAGCTGTCAATCTTAGGTCCGTTTGGTAATCGACCGTGACAGTTAACTAATTTATTAGAATCAAGTCATAAACACGTACGCTATTTTATACAATTCAATTTCTTTCTTGGGAATTTCCTTCCAAGTTTTCTTTTCCGAGTATGAGCTTTTGTTTTTGTTGCGTTAAGTGCAAGACGAATATAGACCAAGTGGTTGGGTCACGATTTTGGGCTTCTCAATTAATGCGAATCTGGTTAACTATTTTCTCAAAAGGACCACGCTGACATTCTTATCCAATCACATAAGCGCATGGTGCACTTTTACCTCTGTTTTGGTAGCTTAGATTATCAATTAATCGTTCTATGAATCATGTCCTGGAAAACATAGATGAAGTTTTCGGTTAGACCATCAAAATAATTTAGTCGGATTTTGATTTAAAATTTAAGAGAAATATGAATTTGGGTTTATGATTGAGGATAAGTATGTGTTTGAATTTATGAAAATAAAATATTTAGGTCCGCCTAAATCGTTTGCATATTTTTGCGAAAAAATATATTGGGCAATGCACAAACTCTTCGGATAGTTATTTTATTTTTGCTACCATCTATAATGAGGATGGAGTCTTGATTGTAATGTTCAGGAACGATTTTGAAAACCTAGTATTTACGCCTTGCATATAGTCTTTTGGTAAGGATACTTGTGCCCAAAAAAAAAAAAGAAGAAAAAATCTATTATATTTTCGGTCAGGCAACAGTACCGCCTTCTGCCAACAAAAGAGAATGGGCAACTTTAGACGGTTTTAATAAAAATAAAACATCGTACTACTGATTGATATGAAGATTTATGAACATTTAAACATAGACTTAATTTTTATTTTAATTTCAATCCTTTTTTATTTACCATTATTAGAAATCTTTAAAGTGTGGCCACAAAATTAACTCTTGGAAGACCATTATCAGTTCCCGTAGTCTGGGTATCATTTGTATTAGGCATGTGAATAACTGAATATAACCGAGTTGCTCTTATTTGGGTTAAATATCAAAGAATCATTTTACACCTTAACTATTACTTGTTAATAATTACATTCCTTCAACTTGAACGAAGAAGAGCTAAATTATCTGATCCAAAAAGCAGCATTGCTGTCCATAAATATCCAAAAGGATAGTATGCCTTTATTTTTAAACTATAATAATAACTACATGGGAAAATTCATGATCCTACACAAGAAGATCCCATCACTTTGAAGACATAAGCCTTTTGCTGCCCTCAACAGCAAACAAGCCACCCATTCATAAACGCAACCTCAAACATAACTCAACGACACATCAACACGCAAGCCACCAGAAATTGGTAAAAGCTACTACACGGTTACAAACACGATGTACACGGACCTGTTGTAACATGGAAACAACTGCTGGTAGTAGTTAGAAGGATACGGCGAGGCCAAGAAGAGCCATAAACTGAGCTACAAATTCAGGATGACCCGGCCAGGCTGCTCCCGTAACCAGATTGCCATCTGTAAAGCACCGGTGAATGGGTTCCGGCTCTAACCATGTGGCCCCCGCTAGAACTACGTTAAGTTTCACAGCCGGGTATGCCGTACATTTCTTGCCCTGCAATGTTTTAACCACATGTTATGTAGGCCTACAAGTACAATTATCATTTGTTACCAAAATAAAGGATATGCTCAATAGAGAGGTCAGTAAGTAAAAGTTACCTTCAAAACATTAGCAGCAGACAAAATCTGTTGTCCATGGCAGATGGATGCTACTGGTTTCTTGGATTCCATGAATTCCTTTACTAATTCAATAACTTTATCGTTCAGCGCCAAGTACTCTGGAGCACGACCCCCAGGTATCACCAGTCCGTCGTAGCTTGAGGCGTTCACACTTTCAAAATCAGCGGTTAAAGTGAAGTTGTGGCCTTGCTTCTCGCTGTAGGTTTGATCACCTTCGAAATCGTGAACAGCAGTAGGGCATGTATCGCCTGCTTTCTTCCCTGGGCAAACAGCATCAACATGGCAGGCAAGGGCTTGGAGAGACTGGAATGGGACCATCACCTCATAATCTTCCATGTAGTCCTGCTCGGCAGCAACAAAACAATGACCACCATCAAACTGTAAAACTCCAAAATCGTGACATCAAAGAGAACTGACTATACACACGGTGAACATAATGAAAAACAGGTATACATAAAGCATAACTTAACCTTTTTATTAGGAGATGGAAGATCCCAACGAGAAATACACTACCTCTATAGGCAAACCACATATTTCAATTTTGGTCTTGAACTAACATATTGAAATGTTAAAAAGAATCACCGTTCATCTTCTTGAAAGAAAAAACATATTCATTTGTCACTTAATAAAAATTATTTCTCCCTTTGTACTTCAAAAGTCCATCATCTATCCACCACCTGATCTGAAAAATAAAATGAATATTTACTTCTTTATTTTGATTCAACATAGACTCTGCTTTTCCCCAATAAATGCATAAAATGAACGGTGATTCTTTTTAACATTTCAATATGTTAGTTCAAGACCAAAAAAAACAAAATGAATATTTACTTCTTTATTTTGATTCAACATAGACTCTGCTTTTCCCCAATAAATGCATAAAAAGAAAACCGCAGTCTGTAAGCATCCACCATATGGTAAACTACCATATATCATGCCGTCAAACTGCAGCAGATTTGTCTAGTAATCTAGTTACTATTTTGTTAGGAATCGCAGAAATTCCAGCACCTCATCTAAAGAGCACAGCAACATGAATGAGCAATTCTACACAGTTGGGACTAAGATGGAGCACTACCTATATAGAAAATAACAATTTAAATTTGTGGAAAAATTGCTAAAGAAGGGATAGAATAACAGATGACCAAAAAAGTATTGCACATGCTAAACAGTGATTATATGTTGTCAGAGGGCATAGCCTCCAGAAGTAAAGAAAGGCTGAAGCAAGTTTTCAATTACAAAGTCTTGATATGGAAACTAAACATTCAATACTTACTCCACAAAGAAACAGTATTCGCTTTCCAGAACCAGATATCTTGGCTCCTAGGGCCTTGATGAAAAGCTGGATAAACTCAGGATGCCCAAAATACGTAGCACCAGTTATCAGGTTTCCATCACTGGTGCAGAAGGCCATGGTATCCGGTTCTACCCAATGGGCACCAGCAGCAACGAGTGCGGGTTTAACAGCTGGATAAGCAGTGCATTTTCTTCCTTTAACCACATTAGCTGCAGCCAAGATCAACTGTCCGTGGCAGATGGATGCAATTGGCTTTTTTAAGTCTTCAAACTTTTTGACCAGACCTACAACGGATTCATCCATTGCAAGATATTCCGGAGCACGTCCCCCAGGTATGACCAGTCCATCATATTTGCTAGCGTCTACCTCGTCGAAAGCAGCATTAAGAGCAAAATTATGTCCCCTCGACTCAGAATAGGTCTGCATCCATTTTTCTATCTCGATCAAAGTAAGTCCAAAATATTGCAATATCACCAACAGGTAATAGAGTAGCTCAATTATATCACAACATGAACAAGATTATAGGAAAGAAACAAACAACACTTATCAGACACTATTGCTAGCCACTGAAACTGGATAGAGAGCAGAAGGAATCATAAGGGAGATTTGGAAAAGAAAAATACAAAAAGGAAAAAGATTCAAAGCGAAAGATATTGATATTCAATGTTTAGTACTATATGTTGAAGCAGTCCATCCAGTTAGATTTCCGTCACTACATCTTAGACATATACATATGCATCATTTAATATAAGACGGATTTAACAATCAAGAAAACCCCTTATTTATCAAACTATACCTGCCAAAACATGAGTACCCTACATCTAAAGGGCATACATTCAGATTTACAGACTATTAGTAGTTGCAGAATCCAAAGCAAAAACATATAAAAACGTTATATCATACATGAAAGAAACCACCAGTATGTTCCAATCGATGACAAACCGTAAATCACTCAAAAAAAGAAAAATTGATTAACCGCAATGGCACCACAGCACAACAGCGACGTATTAAGTACCAAATAGACCCAAATCAGACGACAACAATAAGAATAGCAACAACTAAAGCAAGAATTCAACTTCCAAGAATAATCAAGCGAGCACAAAAACATCAATCAATTCACTTAAACACGACATAAATCCACGAAACCTGAAGGCCGAAAGAATCATGGATTGCAGTGCGGCAAATGTCTCCCGATTTCTTTCCGGGGCAAACAGCATCAACGGACAGCCCATATGCTAGCAACGCTTGAAATGGAACCATCACCTGAAAACGCAATCATCAATTAATCCATTCAGCGCAATCTCACACGGTAAATTTGTCGAACAGTTGAAACCACCAAATCCCCAAGGGGAAAGAAAAAAAAATGTTGACCTCGTAATCTTCCACATAATCGCCGCACAACAAGAGGACCCTTTTCTGCCCAGCCATTTTTGGTTATCCAGATGAAGTATTGACTTCACCTCGCTCAGTTTGTTTGAGATGAATCCTATCAGCTTTGAGCTTACGAATTACAATGGCCTTTGTTTTTATATATGTACGAGGTTCAGTGTGCATACTCTGGAACGTGAAGTATTATCTTGATAATATCATTCTCTTGTGTATTTTAATTAGAAGTGGAAGTTTGTGGAGGGGACAAATTTTTATTTATTATTTCATTTTCTTGGAACGTGGGAGGATACACTTACGCCACGACTTTGATTCAAATCGATATCTGATCAGGATTTCTTTCTTTAAAAAATTGTTTGTGTTAGAATGAAATATTCTTTTAAATTTACTATTTAAAGCGATCTCTCAAACAAAATATTTAGTGCGAGAAGGGAGGGTGATTTTTAGGAGTGTAATCGAACCAAGCCGAACCGAGTAGTTGGGTGTTCGAGCTCGGTTCGTTACAATTCAATCGAGTTCGAACTCAGTTCGAGTTCGAATATTTTTTTTTCCGAGCTCGAGTTTGAGCTGTAAAGCTCGAGTTCGACTTGTGAAAAGTGCTTTGAGCTAGAACTCGAGCTCGTGAGCTCGTTTGGCTCGAAATCGAGCTCGAGATCGAGTTTGAGCTTGTGTTCGAGATTGACAACATATATATTAACAATTCACCAACATTTATAGAGATTCATGACTGCATATTTTTTGTTTTTCGTCGATGTGGGACAAAAGTTCTCGAGCTCGAGCTCGAACTGTTCGACTCGAACTCGGTTCAAGGTTGAGGTCGAGGTTCGAGCTCGAACTCTCGAACTCGAGCTATGTTCAAACTCAAGCTCGAATTGTTCGCGAGCCTAACGAACAAAACACCTAAAAGCTCGAGCTCGATTTGTGAAAATTATCCAGCTCGATCCGAGGCTCGAGCTCGGTTCGTTTATTGAAAGATCAAGTTTCGAACGAGCTTTTCTCGAGTCAAGATCCGAGTCGATCCCGAGTAGCTCTTTTTATTTACACTCCTGGTGATTTTATTTTGAAGCTGCCATCCATGTCTCGTCATCCATCATGCTCAATCACGGGAAATTTTTAGTTGTGATCATCTGTTTCACAAATAAGAAATAAAGAGGATCGCACTAGTCTCGCATGAGAGATAGAGATACAATCAAATTTGATTGTAAGATGTCAAAAAAATTATTCTAAAGCTATACTGTAATGTCCCATATCGGTTACGTACAAGAATATTCTATGGTTTATAAAGCGGGCTTAATGGACTCTTTAACAACTTGGATTAACCATGGTAGTTGTTAAATGGACCCGTTATGTACCGGGCTATCACCTATGGGCTTCGGGGAGTATGTAATATCTCACATCAATTGAGAGTCAAATATTTCTATGGTTTAAATATAGGCTTGATGGACTCGGGAAGTATGTAACGTCCCACATCGGCTTGATGCACTCTTTTAACAATTTTTGACAATGCGATAACGAATACCAAATAATTGTTAGCAAGACCCATTATGCCGTCGTACGCTACGGGCTCTCACCCCCTGGGCCCCGGGCTTAACATTTACAAGAGGACCGAAGGCCCAAATCTTTTTTTAAAATTACTGAGGGTTCAAAAGTTTAGGCAATCATTTTTTTTCCAAAAAAAAAATAATGTGTATTAATTACACACCGTACTTTTTCCAAAAAAAAAATGTGTATTGATTACACAGCTTAAAAGAATATTAGGAACCCATAAAGCCTCGAAAAAAGATGTTCTTGATATATTCATAGTTTAAAAATTAAATATTACAGATTCATATATTGCTACGTTAATATAATAATTATTTAGTATGAGAGTGGTTGTAACAATACATTCAGAAAAATAATTTTAACACTGTCACATCAATGTCATCCCCCAAAAATCTAAACCCACTAATATTTTAAACTTATTTCTATATTAATAAACCTATAGTATCAACTTTTAAAAGGACTCACCACATCCAACC
>AYJT01087853.1:0-11606 GCA_001278415.1 Ocimum tenuiflorum | reverse complement strand
AACCGGAAAATCATGTTCATTTTGTAATGAAACGGCCCGATGCTTTTTCCCAAAAATGTTGCTCCTCTTCATGGTTACAACGCTAATTTCCAAAGGTATTTCTTTCATTTTTTTGGTTTTGAATTTTAAATAAATGTTACTATATTGTATAATAATTTTTTTGTTAAGTAAATTTTTTATTTTATAAATCTATAAGACTGTAGAGGGGAAGTTTCGTTATTTATTATATTTAAATTTAGCTTAGATTAATTGTTCAAAATTTTTATGAACTTGTGTTTAATATATATTGCTAAATTTATCTTAACAAATTATTTTACTCTCTATTTTGATTATATTTTATTAAACTCGAGTCAAATTGAAAAAATTTATAGCTAATAGATGTTACAACGACTACAACTATCGAGTACAATTAGATATCAATATTTTTAGGTAACACGTAGATACCAATTGATATCATATCATCTCTCCACCAAGCATCAACTATCACAATTAATTTGTTACAATTAGATTACTTTTAAAGTATGAAATATTTATACATTATAAGACATATTTATATATTTTTACTATCATTATAATTTATGATTACTAATATTTTTTTTGTTGATAGTGTGAAAATTTTTATATGTATATATAATATAGTCCGTCAGCCCCCCCGACAAAAATTCTGGATCCGCCTCTAATTTAGGCGGATTTAAATAGAAAATAGTTCATGACTTTATTTACACTAATTCAAACTCATATTCGTCCTAGATCATAAATTCAAACACATATTTCTCATGAATTTTAAACCAAAATTCATTTAAATCTTTTAAGCGGTTAGACCGGATAACTCTTCTTTATAGTATGTTGCATCTTGAGTCCAAAAGTTACATGGTTAAACTAAATGTGTGTTTGTTTCACAAATAATTGATAATATTATTGATTTGATTTTTTAGAGGGAAAATAATACATTGATGATTTTGGATAACTTAATATATTTTATTTTACATAAAAGTTTAGATTACCTAACCTTAAAATATTGGAAATAAATAAAAAGCAAATGCAATACGCGCATCTAGAAGTTTGACGTGGGCTATTAACAAAAATAAGCCATTACCAAATTGAAAGACTTTTTTCATTTATTTTAAGAAAACTATTCAAACTTCTTGTTTGGTGTTAAATCTCACGTCTCTGTTTTATCTAATTCTACAAAAAATTTTTATTGCTACGTAAGTTATGTTTAACACAATAATATATCAATAAAATTAAATTTTTTGTTTGCTATAACAAGAAGTTATTAAGATCGCACTGTTCATGAAACAATTTTAGTGAATATGTTGCAATAATTTTGTAATATGTGTCGTAAGTATTTTATTATTCATGGGGACATTATTTATGTATCTTAATTAATTGTATTGTCCTTATAAAAAGAATTTTAAACAGACGGAAATAAACGGGCTTTTCTTTTGCGTTCTTATACACAATTCTGCATGGAAGCGTTGGTTTTTTACAATATGAATGTATTTAAATATTTCGATTAAAAAGATATTGGTTAATTAACACTCCAGTTATCCATACTAACCAAAGGACCCTTGTTGAATCCCAAAATGATAGGACTATCTATCAAATTGTATCTCATCATATCTTCAAACATTCCTTTATATAATATTATATTTTAAAAAATAAGAATCCATCGAATTCACGATAAATAAAATGACGGAACATAAAATTTGAATATGGGAATTATAAAAGCTTGAAAATAATTTAGTAGTCAATTTATAATCTTGGAGATAAATTGTGGATTCGTAATCTGAAATCGAAAGATATTGAGAATTTAAAATTTTCAATCTATAACCTCGATAGTTAACACCGTTGAAAAAGACCACCCCAAAAAAAGCAATCAATCCACTTTAGGCATCATTTGCAATTTTTTATTGAAAATATTCAATTATACTAGAGATTATGCGTTTTTTTGTCAAATATAATATAAATTATTCAAAATTTCAAATAGAAATACAAATTATCAGAAATCGTTTAAATATACATTTAAAATAAATTACGTGATAAAATTAATATGATTTAATATTGAATGACGTGGAAATGCCGCGTGCTGACTTAGCATTCCGATGCCGAAAAACTAAAGTCGCGTCATATATTTGAACATTTTTTTATAATTTGTCATACATTTAAATCATTTTTCATAATTTGTACATTTATTTAAAATTTCGAACAATTTATATTATTTTTGATAAAATGCGCATAGTTTATAATATATTTGAATATTTTTCCTTTATTATTTTTGACAGCAATCATTTGCATTATTGATGATACGATTACCAACATTTACGTCAGTTTTATTTATTTATTTATTTTTTGAGGAAAGTTTTATTTAATTTTACTTTTAATTGGAGAAGGAATTTTAGTTGAAACGTCAAAATCTCGATTTACTGGTTCCAACGCCACATCAGTTGACTAATCCCAGAGTCGACAGCAGTCAACCCGAAAATTTAGAAAAATGATACAGAAAAGAAAAGAATTCAACAAACTATAATTATAATTCCAAAAATTTCTCCTAATTTATTCATTAGCCCACACCAATAATATATTCACACAATACAGACATACTTCACTGAAAACATTCATCAACGTACGATCGAATTTCTCGTCAAGAATTCTTCCACCCATGAATCTTGACAGTCTAGAATGCGAAAAAACGAATCTTGATCACCCCAATTGAGCAAAATAAAAGAGGGAATAACTTATGGGAAAGTGGGTTCATCTCTTTCTCATCTTTTTGGTTTATATTCACGCATGCGATTCACAAGAACAGCCGTTGAATACATACACTGTTTCCAGCTTTTCATACTCAAAAACTGTGCTGAGGCCATTTGATTGGCGCTACATTAGAGGTAAAAAAGAAAACCTGACTCCATTAATGCACTTGTAAAGGTAGGATTTTTGTTGATGTTTCTTGAGTTAAATATACTTTGGTTATGTGAATTTGTTTTTGAGGTTGAGGGCTTTGGAAATTCTCTTTTCTGTGGATTTGGGCGTGGTTAGTTTCTTGAGGTTTTTGGGGTTTTGAGAAATTTAATGTTTCAAGTCTTTATTGTTTAGTGACAGAGGAGGTCTCTGGTTAGACCGCCTAAATGATTTATGCGAGTTTGGTTTAAAATCTAGGAGGAATGTGGGTTTGGGTTTAAGATCAAGGACGGGTATGGATTTGTGTCGGTGGGAATGAACTATTTAGATCCGCCTAAATCGTTTAGGCGGTCTAACGCAAGTTTTTGCTTATGTAATGAGATATTGTATTACTACTACAAATGATATCTTCTAAACGTTGTTGGGACCTTTGATGACTGAGAACTAATGAACTATTAGCATTTGGTTGCAATATAAATATCTTGAAGAATTTAGTTGTAATATCTTGTTTGAGTTTATTTGATTCGGATTATATGAGAATCATTTTGGCAAGGCAAAAACATTTTTATGCAGGCAGATGCATTGTCTTCTCTAGATAGCTTTCTACTTTCTTGGTTGAGTTTATAGTTGAAGATGTAGGTGAGGAAAAGTGACTGTAAATTAAGAATCTTATGGTGTTGATCATAGATAATGTGATGACACAACTTTTTCGTTTGTTTGCCTCGCTTCAGTTGAATTGCCACCATGGTTTTCGTCGATGTCTTTAGTGTTGGAATCTGATGCAGACATTGTAAGTCTTCCTCAAGCTTTCTTGGTTACCTAAATGTACAGCATTATGCATTTTGGTTTTCACAGTAATTCTTTACCTCTACACATATACAAATTTCTTTCGGCGTTTTAACTTTATTATGAACTTTGTATATAGGATCTCCATGGGATGAACAATGGAAGCTCTCTGCCAATGATTTGCTTTCGAGAAGGGAGTCCTCCTCTACCGGATGTGCACAACACTTCTTTAACGGGTTTATGTGAGTATTTATCAGTGGTAACTGCTGTTTTTTTCTTTCATGTTCCCTTTAAATATAAGTTCAAGTCCCCTTTGAGCATTCCGGGGGATATGGGGTAAATGTATTGTTCACTAATTAGGGGATTCTCTCCCACAATTTGAAAGTTGGGGTAAATTATTATGTTTATGTCATAAAAATACCCTAGCTGACGTTTTTGGCATCGTTTAATACCCTGACAGCCATGTTGAAGCCACATTGGCACTTAACGTGTGACAGGACAAACATTTGACACCGTTATTCATGTAGGGTAGAATACCCCAATGGGGATGAAATCCTCTAATTAGTGAAACTGTAGGATAATTTACCCTATTTTCCAGTATTTTGTAACTCCAGAGAGGCATGTCCTTGCAGTGAGGGAGTACATTTCAAATGATTCTTTTGTTGCATCACAAAATCTTCAAAATCTCGAGAAATGCTACCCAATGCAGAAGAATATATCGTTGAGAGTGACGAATGAGCAGGTTCTATCAAAATGGCATTTGCTAGTAAAGGATCACCTGAAAATCTCTCAACATGAGTTATTTTTTTCTATACAGATTTCTCCAGGTACATGGTTTTTTGGACTATTTAATGGCATTGGACCTGTAAGAACACAGTCAAAAATGGTACGTATTTGTCATCGAGGCAGTTTATACTTTGAATTTTTTTCGGCTTTAAAATTAAATATTTCAACTCCCACTTAGGTTTTTTTCTAGCTCATGATGTCCGATATTTTCGATTGCAGATTAATCGAGGCTCAGCGTACTCTTTTAGTGGTAACATCAGTGTGGAAGGTTGTATGTCGTCCACAATGCTGGGCCAATTCTGCAACGAAACGGTTAACGTGCTTTCATGTGGTGAGAGCTACAATTTAACCGGAACTGGTCTCGAAAATGGATCGTATAAAGCAACGGGAAATGATGCCATTGCCTGCACAAATGCTAATGGTATTATTTGCCACGAAGATAAACCGAACATCTACCTATTAGATGTGATGGGAGCTGTCGAAGAGATATTCATCGCAGCCACCAATTTGACATTCAATGGGGCAAAACCCTCAAATACCACTTCCTTGATGTGTTATGCCAGACATGGTGCGGTGCCAGTGAAAACAGTTTATGATTTTTCTGTTGACATAAGTAAGGCCCCTTTGGTTATAAATTTTCCAAAAGCCGGTCGTTGGTATATTACTATTCAACCGATTGATAGCTCGAATGGAAACGGGATGATGCCGAGCAAAAGCTTCAAAGCGTGCTATTTGTTGGTGTGGCAGGTGAATCAGTGTCCTGTGGGAAAAGCTGGATTTAACTGCATGTTCGAACGACATATTCTTCAGGTGAAGTTTTGATTTTTCAAACTACATGTTGTCGGGTGAAGTTTTGATTTTTTTTACTTGAAGCTCTTGTCAGTGATGTAAGTAAGGCTGATATTTTTTACATGACACGATAACTCGACCCGCATCCGCACGATAATAACGGGTCAGTGTTGAGACTTAACGGGTTCTTGTCATCATTGTGTCGACCCGTTAAGGACACGGAATTTCGAGTTGGGTTTGTGTTATCCATTAAACAAATAGTGTTCGTGTTATTCATTAAGAACTTAATAAAAAGTGTATATTTTAATTTATTTATCAGATCCTTATAAGATCAAATTCTTAACGGTTCATTTTCGTGTCGGGTTCGTGTTTATTAGATCGGGTTCTTATCAGATCATTATCGTGTTCTTGTCGGGTTCGTGTTTAGGGCTTAACGAGTCGTGTTGTATCCTTAATAGGTTGTTTTCGTGTTGGGTCTTAATACGTCGTGTCACTAGCAAGTCGACATGATAACGACCAGACACTCACGATTGCGACCCCTAGATGCAAGGAACTAAGTTATTTGGCTTTTAATGTAGTTGTTTCACAGATTAGTAGAGATTATTCTTCGATTTATAATTACTCTGATCTTTTGTAAACTTATAGCAAAGCTTTTTCACTTCAGACATTTCTTAGGAAAAATCCAGCTGTCCCTTTCGAGTCGAACTACATGCCAATAACTCGAGAGTCTTTAACAACCTCAAATGAATTTCCTCTCGAGCCTTTTCTGAGTAACTTTTTGAGAGGCTATAGCGATGGTGCGTGGACATATTTTCTCCTCGACATTCCTCAAGGTGCAACTGGGGGAAACATCCACATCCATCTGAGTTCCAACTCGAAGATTAATTACGAAATCTACGCAAAATACGGAGGATTACCTTCTCTTCATAGTTGGGACTACTACTATGCAAACAGCACAAGCAGCAGCAACGGGTCCATGTTCTTCAAGATATACGACTCGAGTGAGGACACAATTAGCTTTTATATGTTGTATGTTAGAGGAGGAACTTGGGCTTTTGGGTTGAGACAACTTAACCCGAATGATTCAAATGGCAAAACTGACATCTCTTTATCCCTGGAGAGGTGCCCGCACAAATGCTCGTCTCATGGACAGTGTCAATCGGTTTTAGATACCAGTGGACTTATGTTGTACAGGTTTGCATATGTCAATCTCTTACATTTTAACATGCTATAAGAAAGTAACTAAAACCGATTCATTTTATTTTGCTTTCAGTTATTGTGCTTGTGATAGGAACCACGGAGGCTTCGACTGCAGTATTGAACTCGTGTCACATCGAGGTAAGTTTATTATGAGTTACAAATTTCCATTTGTGGTTTCATTTAGCATTGTTGTGTAATGGTAATGGCTTGCTAATGGTGAAAAATTTTGCAGGGCATATTAAACAGTCAATTTTCCTCATAGCATCAAATGCTGCAGCAGTGCTTCCAGCCTATTGGGCGCTCCGCAACAAGGTACTGCAATTATGGAGATCCACGAACATCGAATGTATTTCTGCATTTCTTCAAATAGAATAACTTCAATATAAACTGAAAAGATATTGACTATTATAAACTCAGACGTTTGTCCCTCAATTATAACTCTCTCAAAAACATGCTTCAAACTAAGAATACCGACTCCTATAAATTAGAGAGAGTATATGACTCTATGAAGGAAATAACTTACTCAATAAAGAAAATAACTAAATCAAGGAAACAACGACTCAATAAGGAAATAACTGACTGTAATAGAGGATATAACCATATATCTCTAAGTCGACTCAATAAGGAAATAACTAAATCAAGGAATCATTAGATTCTGGAGCAGACCTGGAAGCTTCCATCACTGGTGTATCAATATCCTTCATGTAATCGTACTTTTTTCTTTCCCCAGGCATTTGCAGAATGGGTGCTTTACACATCGAGTGGCATCTCTAGTGCACTGTATCATTCATGTGACGTCGGCACATGGTGCCTGCTATCGTTTCGTGCCTTACAGGTATAGCTTTCATCTGTCTTCCATTTCCGGAGCCCTTTTCTATTCCTAAAGCTAATTCATCACGTGGTCTCAGTTTCTTGATTTCTGGCTTTCGTTCATGGCTGTTGTGAGCACTTTCGTGTACTTAGCTACTATAAGTGAAGTTTCAAAGAGGGCAATCCACACGGTTCTTGCAATCGTAACGGCCCTCTTGGCTGAAATGGGACCAACTAGGTACTGGTTCAATATGGTTGTAGACTTGTTTTTTGGTTCCAATTGGAGTTGATCACTGTAGGTTTGTTTTACAGGTCCAAAAACATCGGTTATGTAATCGGCCTAGGAACTCTTGGGCTTCTCGTTGGGTGGATTCTCGAGTTCTGTGCTCGTAATCGGACGTTTTCATTTCCTGGAGAATTCCATTTGAATCTTCTTGCCAGGTAGGTAAACTCTGGCAGTAATTTCCTTCATAGATAACTTTGATAAGAGCATCAATCATTTGGTCTTCCGTTATAATTTGATGGTACATTTTGTATTACACGTCGTGTTATGAGTTCAGATGGGAAATCATCAAAGAATGGTTCCATAGCATCATCAAGACGATCATCAAACGCTTTCGATGGGGATTTATCGTAGCAGGATTTGCTGCGTTAGGGATGGCTGCTGTAAGCTGGAAAATGGAGAGCACTAAAAGCTACTGGATTTGGCACAGGTATGTATTAGGAGACGAGCATTCGGTTGGTTCGGTCCGTAAAATAACTGAACCGAAATAACTCAACTTTTTTAAGGAAAAAGTGAACCGAATAGAAAGAATAACTGAACCAAAATTGTAATTTCGGTAATTCGGTTATTTTAGTTTAATGGAAATATAATAGGCAGAATAAACTAAACATAAATAAAACATCAATCCGTCGTAATTCAACACAATCCCACATAAATTACCAATCATACATAATGTGAAAATCCATCATGAATCAACATAAACAAAAAATCCAACATAAAGCAAAATAAAATTTATCTCTCATCAATCCGAACCAAATATTAAAATCGAATAAAATAACAATTTAGAATAATAAACTTAATGAATTCATAATTGGGTAGGGAGTATTGGTAAATTATATTTTGCATGTATAAAATTTAAATTGTTCCTAAATAAAAAATATATATAAAAATAAAAACAATATTATATATAGATGAAATTTCGGTTATTTTAGTTCGGGTAACATAAAAAATAAATCAGTCCAAACCAAAAAACCGATTTTTTTATATAAAGAAAACCAAAACGACCACAAGTTTTCTGGTTCAGTTTGAATTTTTTTCGGGTTCTTGCTCACCTCTAGTATGTATAATCGAATTGTCTCTCATGTTTGGTGCAAAATGTGGTGCAGCTTGTGGCACATATTCATATATACATCGTCCTTCCTCTTCCTCTGTTCGAAAGCAAATGTCACGCCCTGCGAGAACGAAAGACCCTCCGATGGCAACTACGAGTTAACCCGACAAAATTCGTTCAGCGGAGGCGAACCAAGACTCGAAAGATAAGACACATTATTCTTTTCTCCCTTTATATACCTTAGATTAGATGTTTTTGGCAACCAACCATGGTATTAGTAGTAGTAGCTTCTCAACTTCCTCTGTTGTAATAGTGCTGCTGCATATACTTCACATTCTATATATACTTCAACTATTTTTCATCTTCTTGTTTGCCAAAATATTCATGCAAAAACTTGAAATACATAAAAGAAATTACAGTGTGCAATCAGAACAAACCATGAACATACAGTTCCAAAACTGGCAACACTTCTGCGTCAAGTGAAATGCATTTTTGGTCCCATATAATAAGATTTAGTGACTTAGTGCAATTTGACAAATAAGCTTGCGGCTTAGCTGGCATTATTGGCAGTTATGCCTGTCAAAGCAGGCGGTAATACCAGACTGACAAAGTACACTGACAAACTGAAAAAGCGATTGAAAGTCTGAAAAACAAGTGTAACAAAGTCGTTTTGCGACTATATGAGAAAATGCTTCTCGATTAAATTACTACTGCATATGTATATGGGATGGTGGTTAACCTTTTTGGCGATTTTAATCGGTGAGTTTAATCTTTTTATATCGACATGAAGTGAAATTATTGGTCAAAGTCAAGGATTTTTCTATTTTTTTACAAAAAAGGGGTTTAATATATCTACACAATTAATTGGCGAGTTTAATCTTTTTATATCAACATGAAGTGAAATTATTACTTAAAGTCAAGGATTTTTTTTTGATACAAAAAAGAGTCTAATCGACATGATTAAACTAAAACATAACGTAGAAAGGACAATCTCAGCCAAATCAAAACGTGGAAATCAAGGATTTTTAATCCTATGCCTTTAATTACGTGTGCTGTGGTTGATTTAGCCAACGAATTTAAGGGGACATACTAAAAAAAAAGTTACAACTTATTCAAAAAGTTTAATATTTTTGTAGATAAGAAAAAGTTAAATATTATATTGTCTATATACTTCAAAAGGAAAATAAAATCTAGAAACTTGCCCACCTGCCATAAGAATTAATTAAAACACGTGCATTAGATATAATTTTACACTAAAACCACCATATATATAATTAATTTATTCGTGGGTTACTAATTAGATACGAATTTATCCTTGACCAATTACAATTAGGAAATCCAATACGTAATATGCTATTTATTTACCCTCTCACCTTTTTGTATTCGGTACTTGTAGTATCCACCGTTAACTGTATTGACTAATCTCATCGGTACGTTGGGTTTAACTAGCTGACCCCAAGATTCAACGGTGCTGTATGCACAAGGCGGATTCGAACACCTGGCCTTGGTTAAGCGGCGATCAGTCCCTGCTACTAAACAACACACAATATCAATGGAATTGATTTTGGCTTGGGCGTTGATTTCTGATGATTATTGTAATTATGGAAGCCTTCAGAGCTGTAACTCGATTTGTTTTTCTCGTGCTTCTTCGGAAAATAATGAACAGGTGGTGGCGCGTGAGGGCACTCGAGGGTATGGTTTACGACACCTGCGCCGCCGATGAGAGCTTGAAGGAGGAATTGCTCGGCGCGTGCGCCATCTGCCTCGAGGAATATGCGGATGGCGAACGACGCGCCACCGTTGTCGCTTGCAACCACCGTTTTCACGTCCATTGTATGGAGGAGTGGATGAACTACAACTATATTTGCCCACTTTGCCGACATGATCTGGTTTAATTAAACCATTGTTATTAGTTTTGTATAAAATTTCATGCATACACTAATCTTGGGGAAAAAACATTGTTTTAATTTAGTGGTGATAATTTCTGACACGACACGGTAATTTGATTCCGTACGGTAATAACGAAATAGTGCTGAGTTTTGTCGGCACTCGCAAAACTAGGAAGGGGACGGCTTCAGCCCCCACCAAAAAATTATTTTATTTTTCTTTTAGTCGTCATAATTATTTTGGGTTAGCCCATGACTCACGTCAATAAACAATTGTAGTATGCTCTCCATTGGTTTAATATTAAGTTGATTTATTATTGTTATAATTTTTACTTGATTGTGTTTTTTTTTTTTTCATAAAAGTATAGTGGAATCTCTAAGCAGGAATCTTGGCTTCGCCACTATTTATCGGATAAGGGTTATTATTAAATCTACCTGATATGACACCGTAAAATATTAAATTTTTGAGCTATAATCATGCAGGATCAAATCAAATTCAAATATTCGTTAGGAATTTATACACTAATACTACTGTATTATGATATCATGTTTTTATTTCATGATTCACAACTTCACACATCAAAACCAGGTTTTCTATCAGATCCTCGTTGTGTTTATCAAATCAAATTTTTATAGCACTCTCATCATATTTATTTTATTGGATAATTATTGAATTCGTGTCGTTTTCTTTCGTGTTTGTAGTTTGGCCTTAACGGATCAGATTTAGATAAACCAATGGATCAACACCGTAAGAATCCAATCCGACGAATTGCCATTTATATTTTAAACAGAACTTTTCGTATTAGACTTGGGGTCTCGATTCAATTCTTAATATTTCTGCTCCAATTCAAACTCAAGTAATAAAATAAAAATCAATACTCCTTCAAATATAAAAAGGAAAAAAGGCAAAAACTTGCGTTAAATCGTCTAAACAATTTAGACGGATCTAAATAATTGATTTCTATCAATCCAAATTCATATCCGATTTGGATTCTAAATCCAAACCTATACTCTCCTTGAATCCTAAAGTCAAGCCCACCTAAATAATTTAGACGATTTAACGGGAGACTTCCTCGAAAAAAAAATATTGTTAATTCCGGCCGGTTGGTGGGGG
>AYJT01087851.1:0-21310 GCA_001278415.1 Ocimum tenuiflorum | reverse complement strand
GCGATGACTTTTAGGCCCGTGGCGTATTTGAAGAGAAAGGGGGAAGTTATCGTGCAGCGCGGCAGCCATTTTTACTGCTCCGACGTTGAGGGGAATTCTGTGAAGAAGGTCGCCATTGATGGCCTTCCAGAGAGTTTTTCGTGTCAGAGTTTTGAAGGTGATAACGACGACGGAAGTGGTGCAGGAGGAGTGAAGAGGAGGAGGAGGAAGAAGGGTCAAAGGTGAGATTTGACTATCATATGATTTAATTCCCGGAGAGCAGTGACAAACATATAGTTTAAAGGTAGTGAGGGCGTGGTATAGAAATACAAAAATCCATAATAAACATTAATTGACATTAATAGTGGCGTTGACAAATAAATTTTATTACTTACTTAGCTACCACTAAAATACAATAGTCGTATTGTAATTTTTTGAATGTCACATTCTGGTTTTTTTATTATTACAAAAATCCAATTCTTATACTGAATAATTATTAGAATATTAATTAATTAGACTTGATAATCTTCAATGATAGAAAACGATCGTGATGTCCAATAAACCAATATGAAAGAATTGGTACATTTAAACTTAAATCATTTTAATGGAAGACTGTCAATACCACTACAAAATAAAGGCTTAAAATGCTTCGGAAAAATAAAAAATCTCGTAGGAGTGGCCGACCCGATCCCTTGGGCCGCTCCTATAGTAGAGTGTGTTATATGAACCGAATGATTTTGTCGTTTTTGCAGGTTGAAACTCTCTGTAACAGTTGATGATTTGTCACTGAGATTCAAGCATGTTCTTTGATGATTTGATCGAGCTCTTGTTTTTGGTCGAAGCTGTTGAATCCGAACTACTTTTGTGTTTACATGATGGTGTTGAAATATTGAAGTTTGTACGTATGACTATGTTGGTGTTCAAACTGTATTGTGAAGCTAAATGTATTGGACAATATTGTATATGTTGTTGCTTAAACTGATCTTCTTGTTGCTTAATTTTATTTTTATTTCAAAACTGCTAATGACAATAAAAACTAGGAAATTAACAAAAAATATGATTTGAAATTATTATAGTAGAAATTGAAAATAAATCATATAAATTGACTAGCTATAAAAAATTGATTTATATGTGGTGAGGAAATTGATTCGTTCATTATCATGGCTAACGAGCGTCACATCCTCCTCAATCGATAGATTGCAAGAACGACTATTCGATTGGTGAATCATTAGAACATTTTTACGGTATATCATAATAAATCATACGATTGTCGTTTGAATTACTAACATGTATAGCAATCAATATAAGTATTGATTTATATTTATTTATGAGTACATATGTCAATAATTTGAACAATATAACATGAAAAATCATCGTATAACTGGGGGCGCGTATTTAAAAAAACGCTGACTATGCAATAGCACAAATTCTGCACATTACTTGCACAAATGTGCACTTTTCTGCACATCAATAGATACTCTAACATTGTATTTTTATATTGACAAATTCTCAGTAAATAATTGTGCTTTGTGGTAAAAGGATAAAGAAACCAACCTGAGACATCTCAATAATTCTGTACACGCATTGTTTTCAAAATAAATGAATAAATAAATAAAAGATGAGAAAATTTCTATACAGCTATCCTTGTAATGTAACCTTCATTTTGAAGGTACCAAATTGCCCCCTCTGCCGCGCTCTCGGCTGCATCTTTCTTCTTCAATCGCGGTTCTCCAATGAAGACGAATTCTGCGTTCTGTTTTCCCGCGATTTGCACCTCGATCTTGTACACAAACCTGAAACAAAGTATATATGAGAAGCTGTGAAGGGGATCGTAGTCGAGAGAACTTTCAAAAAGTCTTGATTCCTGAAAACTGTAAATGAAACTTATACTAGATGGTCTAATCGTGTTAGATGGATGTAAAAATCATGCCCAGTTACAATAAGTGACAAGAAAAAAAGCATTTTGATATTTTAAATGAAATAGCATGAAGAGAAAATTTTGATATACTATGTGCGTAAATATGATTAAAATTGAAAGATCCATCTAACAGGACAGTGCACCAAAACTATTTAATTTCAGTATAGCAGGAGAATTTTCATATGTGAGAAAAGACAAGCTATGATAGCTTACTGTTTTAACTGATCCGGTCCTGTCTCTTCTAAACAATCAAAGATAGGTGGTCTCCAGTGTTTAGCAGTACATATGTTGTCGAGACGAGAACGCGCATTAACTGTGGAAGTAACACCTCAGACATTATAATAAGTTTTAGTGTGTAATAGAAACACTTCAAATTAAATCAAAGGGAAGAAGCTTTTGAAAGTTGCTTAAACCATTACCTGCTCTATGTCGATCAGCATTTGAGGTATTTGATGGTGGGCTGCAGCCATTTTCTTGAATGCTGACCTCCGCAAGAAGGTCCGGAAGAACAGGTTGTCTCGGTTGCTGCACTTCCACTAGCTTAGGTATCGAGCAAACTTCATCGTAGCCTATCAACATTGCTTCCTGCTTTTTGCTTTGTTTAAGCACATCCTTCAAGGGTGTTGGTTTGGAGATGTAGCCTTGAGCCTGAAGAATCAACAGTTTCGATCAATTTTTATACCAGGAAATATATTACCTCTCTCCAGAAACAATATCCCAAAACCAAGTTTGTCCTGAACAGGATGTGCATTCACGAGTATAAAGTGATTTTGCGTATTTTAATTAAATAAGTTTCATAATGGTAAATTACAATAAGGTTCCTTGCAAACGAAAAACTCGAATAAATATGTATATTTATATTACAAAATCAGATACCAGATGGTATTAAAATAAAATATTTGAGAGGGATAAAATAGACTACATTTTTGTAAGAAAATAAACATTTTATAATGTGTATAGACTACGATGGAAAAAAAAAAAAACCATGCTGCGTTTGTCACTTCACATTTGTGCACGTCTTGTGCATGAATGTGTCATTTTTGTGCAAATGTCGAGCGTTGAATAAAATGCAAGATGAACACAGTTTGGATCCAAAAACCAAAATCATCCCCAGCCTCATTTTTCTTTTTCTGAAACTCATTTATAATATCTTTTAAGCTACATACATGTAATTTTTCGACAACCAATCATAAAAACAACATAATGCTACTTCATGGAAGAACAGAAAGACTCAAAAAATTACTGACAGAAAATTACCTTCAAACATTCAAGAAATTGTCTTGCAGCCAACCTCTTTGCAGTTTTTCCACTTTTGTTGGATGCAGAAGCAGTTGCAGAAACCTTAGGATTGTCAACTCTAGCTTCAACCAAGAACTCACCATTTTTCCTCAAATTAGAGAACTGCAAATCCCAGTTATAGGACTGGCAAAGTTCTTGAAGCTCCCTGGGGGATTCAATTGCATCTTGGAAGTGTTGACAATTGGATCAAGCAGCAACAGCATGATGTTCCACCAACGGTTCAAGTCGAACCCTGTGTCAAGTAGTAGGGCACCCATGCAGGACTCCACCAAATCACCAAGAACCTGAACGGGTTAGTGAAGTCACATGTTAAGTATAACTAATAAAATTAATCACACAATCAATCTACCCACTTTTATCATTAACTGTAACATGGAATAGTTATATGAAAATAAAATCTTCGCGTGTTTTTTCTATACATTTTAGGGCCACTTCTATTTGGGACTCCATATGAGCAACAATTCTGGAAATCTGCATCTTTCCTGACAGAATATCTTGCATTAGAAATAACCAGCATCAGTAATATCCTAACATTTCGCAGGTTTCCCATTATATGAAAACTACTAACTTCAGTTTACTCAGGCCAGGTTTATATTTCTTATTAAGGGAGATATAATAATTTTTATCCAGCTCTATCAGGAACATGATCTTCTCATATAGTAAAAAAAATGTATTAAATTACATAGTAAGGTCCAGAAAGATGACCTTTGGACAAGTCCTCTCTTCTATATGTTCTTTTTGAGAATGCTGAATTTCCGATTTCATTGGCATATTTAGAAATTTACTCCAGGAGATCACTTGAGTCACAGATGACATATTTGTGGATTGATAATCGGACAGCCACATCAGCGAAAGAAAGGTTGCACACTGACATAGATCTCAAATCAGTCAACTGGCCAGGTTTCAGTTCTGGATATGTCGTGTACAGGTATGAAGTCACCAAATAATCCAACACAGCATCGCCAAGATATTTAAGCCTCTGATTCAATAAGCAAATATGAGTTGGAAAGAAAAGTTCAAAATATAGGAATATAAAATTATTGTAGAAATGAGTCTGTACCTGATAAAAACCTCCAAAATTGTTGAAGGATGGATGGACGAAGGCCTGAATGAGCAACCCTTTATGGGTAAACTCGTGTCCAAGAATTCTTTCTACTGCACTAACATCCATCAGATTAGCAAGAGGCAAAAATGCTCTACTCATAGAGCATATTATATCAGTTTCTGAAGGTGCATAATCTACTTGTATCCCCATCCAGTTAAGAAATGCGATGGCTGCCTTGAAGCGACTCAACAACATCTGCAATGGTCTTCTTATGTAGCCAGTGATGGGATTTACTGCACCTAATCGAACTTTGCCCCATTTTTCTTTATGGTGCATTGAGGATGTATATCTTTCTCAGTCTCCTCACTGCAAGTTAGAGGACAAGGACGACCAAATGCAAAGAATTTGGATGGCTAAGTGCTTGATCACGTATGTATGTGGTAAAGATATATATTATTTGAATTATTGACATATATAGTGATCAACAGATATCAATCAATATCTCAATTGATTATTAAGTAAGTGAATCTCTCACTGAAAATCAAGGTAAAGAGTATTATTAATATTTACTATAATCATTGGAGATACTGATATATCTCCATCTATCAATAATTCAAACAATATAACGCAATATGTAACATCATTGTAAAACTGAAGATCTATACTGCTTTAAAGAAATTCTGATAAACGGTTGGATTTGTATATTGAAGAAAAAGCTAACTGTGCTGCAATAGCACAAAATATGCACATTACTTGCACATCAATATATACAGCAGCAGATGATCTCTAACTATGTATTTTTATATTGACAAATTCTCAGTAAAAAAAAAATTGTGCTTTGTGGTAAAAGGCCAGATAAACTAACCTGTGCAAATATATACATCTTCATTCTGTACACCCATTGTGCTCAAAAAAGAAATGAAAAAATGAATAAAAGATAAGAAGAATCCTATACAGCTACCCTATGTAATGTAACCTTCATTTCGGAGGTACCAAATTGCCCCCTCCGCTGCGCTCTCGGCTGCATCTTTCTTCTTCAACTGCGGTTCTCCTATGAAGACAAACTCCTCGTTCTGCTTTCCCGTGATTTGCACCTCGACCTTGTACACAAACCTGAAACAAAGTATATATGATTTCAAGTAGAAGCAATGAAGGGGATCATAGTTTAGAGAACTTTCAAGAAGTCTTGCTTCCGAAAAACTATAAACAAAACTTGTACTAGATGGATCTAGAAATCATCCCCAGTTACAGTAAATGACAAGAAAAAAAAGCTGACGCCATCATTATGCAATCAAAATTAACTTAATTTCAAAGCAATTATACATCTCTAATTTTAAATCCAAATTATGCAAATGATACATCAAAGTAAAGCTAATTTTTATTCTCTTTAGTTTAAAATACATCATGCCTATATTTATTTCTAGAAATAAGAACAAAAAATTTAAATATACTTTTAAGATTTATTACATCTTTATTACAACTCGACTTTATTACATCTCAATTAGGTGCTGCAATAATTTTTTAGAGTAAATTTAATTTTTATAAAAATATTTATATGGATATACATAAGTATTTTTTTTAATTTTTCATTCATGCTTTTCATGCAAAGATAGTCTTTTGATATCTTAAATGAAAGAGCGAAGAGAACTTAAATTTGATATAAAATGTGCGTAAATAAGATTAAAAATGAAAGAGTAATGATTGTTCGAAACTTAACGTAATTTTGATAAAATTATAATGATATCCGCCTAACAGGACACTGCACCAAAAATATTTAATTTCACTATAGCAGAGAATTTTCACACGCGAGAAAAGACAAGCTGGTGATAGCTTACTGTTTGAAATGATCTGGTCCTGTCTCTCCCAAACAATCAAAGATTGGCGGCCTCCAGTGCTTAGCAGTACATATGTTGTTGAGATGAGACCGCGCATTAACTGTGGAAGTAACGCCTCACACATTATAAGTTCGAGAGTGGTAATATAAACATATTCACATGGGATCGAATCAAAGAAGAAGAGAAGAAAGGAAAGAAGCCTTTAAAAGTTGCTTAACCAATTACCTGCTCTGTGCAGATCAGCATTTGAGGTTTTTGATGGTGGGAGAGGAGGAGGATCTTGGCTGCAGCCGTTTTCTTGAACGTTGGCCTCCACAAGAAGGTCGGGCAGAACAGGCTGTCTCAGTTGCTGCACTTCCACTAGCTTAGGAATTGAGCAAACTTCATCGTAGCCTATCAACATTGGTTCCTGCTTTATGCTTTGTTTAAGCACATCCTTCAAGGGTGTCGATTTGGAGATGGAGCCTTGACCCTGAAGAATCAACTGTTAAATAGAATAAGATAAATGAGAAGGAAAATGGCTACATGCATTACCGTTTTGATCAGTTTCTCAACCAGGAAAGCATATTTCCTCTCTCCAGAAACATATCCCAAAACCAATTTTGTCGTGAACGGTTTGTGTATTCATAAGTATAAGTGATTTTTCGTATTTTAATTTAATAAGTTTCATAATGGTAGATTACTATAAGGTTTCTTGTTCACGAAAAACACAAATAAATATGTATGATTGTATTACAAAATTATATAATGGGTGGTATTAAAATAAAATATTTGATACGGATAAAATAGACAACATACATTTTGTCAGAAAATAAACATTTTATAATAAGTATAGACTACTATAAAAAAAACATGCAGCATTTGTCACTTCATCGCTTTTGTGCATGTCGTGTGCATAAATATGGCATTTTTGGGCATATTTTGTGCATAAAAATGACGGAATGCTACTTCATGCGAGAATAGAAACACTCAAGAATTACTGACAGAACATTACCTTCAAACATTCAAGAAATTGTCTTGCAGCCATCCTCTTCGCAGTTTTTCCACTTTTGTTGGATGCAGAAGCAGTTGCAGAAACCTTAGGATTGTCAACTCTAGCTTCAACCAAGAACTCACCATTTTTCCTCGATTTAGAGAACTGCAAATCCCAGTTATAGGATTGGCAAAGTTCTTGAAGCTCCCTGAGGGGATTCAACTGCATCTTGGCAGTGTTGACAATTGGATCGAGCAGCGACAGCATGATCTTCCACAAATGGTTCAAGTCAAACCCTGTGTCAAGTAATAGGGCACCCATGCAGGACTCCACCAAATCACCAAGAACCTGAACGGATTAGTGAAGTTACCTGTTATGTGTGCATTTTGCCGCAAAAAAATGGCAACTAATAAAATTAATCACACAATCAATCTGCCCACTTATATCATTAACTTTAACATGGAATAGTTGTATAGAAATAAAATCTTCACGTGTTTTTTCTCTACATTTTTAGGCCCACTTCTACTTGGGACTCTGTAAGAGCAATAACAAATTTAAAATATCAAATCTGAAAATCTGCATCAAGTGTTATAGTAATCTCATTTTCAGACAGAATGTCTTGCATTAGAAATAACCAGCATCAGTAATATCCTAGCATTTTGCAGGTTTCAAATGCGAAAATTACTAACTTCAATTTACTCAGGCCAGGTTCAAAGATCTTCTTAAGGGAGATATAATAATTTTTATCCAGTTCTATCAGGAACATGATCTGGTCATATAGTAAAAAAAATGTATTAAATTACATAGAGGGTCCAGAAAGATGACCTTTGGACAAGTCCTCTCTTCTATATGCTTTGTTTGAGATGCTGAATTTCCGATTTCGTTCGCATATTTAGACATTGACTCCCGGAGATCACTAGAGTCACATATGACATATTTGTGGATGGATAATCGGACAGCCACATCAGCGAAAGAAAGGTTGCACACTGACATAGATCTCAAATCAGTCAACTGGCCAGGTTTCAGTTCTGGATATGTCGTGTACAGGTATGAAGTCACCAAATAATCCAACACAGCATCACCAAGATATTCAAGCCTCTGATTCAATAAGCAAATATGAGTTGGAAAGAGAAGTTCAAAATATAGGAATGTAACATTATTGTAGAAATGAGTCTGTACCTGATAACAACCTCCAAAATTGTTGAAGGATGGATGAACGAAGGCCTGAATGAGCAACCCTTTATGGGTAAACTCGTGTCCAAGAATTCTTTCTACTGCACTAACATCCATCAGATTAGCAAGAGGCAAAAATGCTCTACTCATAGAGCATATTATATCAGTTTCTGAAGGTGCATAATCTACTTGTATCCCCATCCAGTTAAGAAATGCGATGGCTGCCTTGAAGCCACTATCAACTATAAATGCTCCAGTAAGCGACTCAACAACATCTGCAATGGTCTTCTTATGTAGCCAGCGATGGGATTTACTGCACCTAATTTCGAACTTTGCCCCATTTTTCTTTATTGTGCATTGAGGATGTATACTTTTCTCAGTCTCCTCACTGCAAGTTAGAGGACAAGGACGACCAAATGCAAAGAATTTGGAAGGCTCCAGTGTTTGGTCACGTATATATACCTGAGATATATTTTGTGTAGAAAAAATTATTTCAGCATCAAAACAATAACGAGAGATCATCCCAAACAAAATGTTCATTCATCACTAGATTTGCAGCCAGAAGTAATAAAATGTTTTCGAGTAAAGCCATGATAATCAGTAAGAGCATCTCTAATGTTTCATTAAAACACTGAATTTAGTGCAAATAATTAGCGCAATTTCTGCACTAAATCACGCAACAAGTGCACTAAAATAGTGCAAATGGATACTGTAGACGCAAATTTGTACACTATTCATCTGCAATAAATTTTGTTCATGTAGGTCCCACAATTTATATTATTAGAGTAATTATTAAATAATATTTTTAATAATTAACCTTAATCATAATTTGGGTACTCTAGAACATAAACTTGGTCTATCAGTAAATTTCTTATAACAACTACTTTATAGATAGTATCAATAAATATTGAATTATTTAATATTATACGATCATGCTTAACTGCTTCAATAATTACCGTTTAATGTGTGTATCAATAATTAGAATTCTAAGACACACTAAAATATCTCAGCAAATATTCTTTTCTATGTGACATTTAACGCAAACCATTGGCGTTGGAAATTCTTTAAGCAAAAACTTTCTACAGTTTTGGTGCATAAACAACGTCAATAAAATAAATAAAAAAGTGCTTAAATCAAACAGGAAATATAAAAAACATTTTGATATATATGTCAGAAGGAGCATCAATTGTTGGCTTACAAGGAGATAGGTATTACACAATAAGAATATTATCACATTTATTTCATGAAAAAATATTGTAGCATCATAAGGAATTTTATGTTAATTTAAGAAATTATCAAATTCATTTCATGAAAAACACGGCAGCATTTTAAGGAATTTTATGCAAACATAGGAAAAGTCAATGCTAATACATGTAGAAACATAAACACTCAACAACTAGATAAGATTTAATATGGTAGTCAGCAGCTACTTAAATGCCATATCGTAGACATAGTATGGAGGTTTTTTGTCTTCAGCAGAAGTCATAGTTTCTCGAAATCCAAGTCTCTAAGGAATCGCACGGGGTTTGCATCTATTGCTTGTTTCCTTTTCTCTTCAATCACAATAAATGTTCGAAAATTCACTAGGTGCTAGGCCGATGGCCATGGGCTTTAGCATTTATATGAATTCTATATTTATGTAGAAATTAAATTAAAATAATGGACATTTTCTAGTGGTATTCCCGAGGAACTTCAACCTAGATGTTCAACGATCGAGTTTAGTTGGTTGCGAGTCCTAACTGCCTTTTTTATTTTTGTATTTCCATTTTTATCCATGCCTTTGATAACTCTAATACTCCTCTTCATGTGATGGGGAGAAAAGAGCCACTGCCCAATGTGCACTTTGAGTAAGCTATGTCCTAGCATAAAAACCTATAAAACACACATAAAAGCTAAGCGCAATAGGAAAACCTTGTACAACAGGATCAACCTAAAAAGTTTGATGAGCCTTTCGTTTATGCTTAAGGTCACTCTTGAAGTCCTTCCACAACGGTTGCAGCTTTTCAATCACCGCCGCAATTGTGAAAGCATCGGGAAGCAAACTAACTCCAGCAACTAGGTCACCTCAAAGGCATTTGCACTCCACTGTATTATTTGTCTTTTCTATGCCTAGTAAGATTTTAAGGTTTATATGAAAGAAGCAATGCCGAGCCAACACCACGTAAACGAACACATCCTCCCTAAACCACCACCATTACCTCAAGCCGACCCTCCAACCCTGTTCCAACCCATATACCAGGGGCGGACCTATTCATGGGTAGTCGGGGTCGGCTAACCCTACGATTCCAGTTGCCCCACGACAAGTAGGCATAAGTATGTATGTGAATGTATTTTTTGTTTTCCTCAATGGTAGCAACGAAGAGCATTAAGTAAAGATATGTGAAGATGAAATCTTTAATTCTTGGAAGGAAGACAAACCAGGGCTCGCTATGAATAGAAAAAACTTAAATGGATAATTAATTTTTCACGGTTTTCAATTAGAGCATTCAGTTTTTGAGGTAATTATGTCCTCTGCTTACGCGCATAAATAATCTCGACCCCACAAGATTCGAACTCTGTGTCCGCCCCTGCCATATACCACTAGCATTTATCTCCGCTATCTCCTTACACGGTTATGTAGCATTTGCTTTCAAGAAGAATAGGCACGAGAGAAATTACGCTTTGAAGAAAATAAATGTGTGATTCCAATTATGCAAAGTTTTTCTTCTTCAAAGCAAATGGTGCATTTAGACAACCACTCTCCTAAAAGAAAAGGATGAAGTTATAGCAATAAAAATCTTCCTTTTGGATGTGATCCAAAAAAGAAAATAAAATAAAACAAATTATTGATTTATTTATAGTTATGATGCAATTAGCTTGTCTTAGGAAAATATTAATACATGGTAGAGGTGGGGGATCATGGAGAAAATAATGAATTTCTCAGTGCGATTGGTTTTCCGGGATAATATCTTATTGTTTCAATTCCCAAACAATAACATTTGATTCCCTTGGTTATATGAAATCCTACTACTCTTCATTCAATTCATGCCAATGGAAAGAATGTTGTCCATATCGAAAAATGGAAGAGGTAGAAAACGGTAAATGGGGAAGTTTACCAAATTGCAACACTTGATTTCAAAATTATGAAATTAAGCAAACGTAAGATGTTAGCTATCCTGATCGACAAGAAGGTCTAGTCAAGCAACAAAGACACCAACATGGCTTCTTCACTCGCTGCGGGATGCTCAACTACTGTTGTGGTCTCTAGTGGTGGCATTAAGATCTCGGCTAAACAAGTTGATTCCCCTATTTCAAGGCAATGTAACGGCGTCTTTGATTTTGTGTGTTGACCAATGCTTTTGTTGCGAATGAATCCTCAAAGACGGAGATTGATTTGGTGGCGATGGAGGATGCTGCTCTTCATTGGGCACAATGGATTGTGGGGGTGCTAGGCACATATGCTGTGGAAGCAGCTAGTGTCATGGAAGTGGTTAACTTGGGAATTGTTGGTTCAGTATGATGGCAATCCCACATCAAGCAAACCACGATTCTACCCTTGTATAGGTTGTGTGGCACACATTCTAGACCTCTTTGATTCTCATTGCTAGGTGTTATTTTTCAATGGCTTGCGTAAGGACATTAGGACATCCATACTGTGGATGCAATTGATATTCATCGATACCCAAAAAAAAGGAAACAAAATCATTTTGTATCAATTAATCTTTATTTATATCTATTATTAAATTAAATTATTTTAGGGAACTATGATATTCTTGTTATCCTCAAATGGATGAGATGGTAGAGGTAGAGGTTATTGAGGATATTCGTGAATTATTTGGGTTTACTTACATTAGGCAGGTCATTTGCTCTGCTGGGATTATCTGGCATTTCTTTGTTTATTAATAACTCCTATTCAATTAATAAACAGCCTTTGGTTGTACTTGTATCTATCATGAAGCACAACTAAGGATGGCCAAAAATGCCTCTGCAGGTTGCGCATAGCATCAGGACTAGGCGGCCGCCTAGTTGGTTCCTATGTGGTAGGCAGCCCCTCTTAGCACTAAAAACCCCCTAATTGGCTTATTAGTCTGTTGGAGGAATTTCTCGGCATCGGGTGGATCTAGAAGCGGGTAGGCGGAGCTACGCGGATGTGAGCAATAGTGGTGAGCTTTAGAACGGTGATGAGACAGCATGATTTACCGGAAATTTTCTTATGTGTGTGAGAGATGGTGGTGCAGTGGTGAATGGTGGTGTTAGAAAAAGAATGACGATAATGGAGAGACATTAAGGCAGATGAAGAGGGGGTAAATGAGAGAGAGAGAGAGAAGACATTGAGATTAGGGAACAGCGTGATGAGATAGAGAAAAAACGGTGAGATAAAAGAACAGAGGTCCTGCTGCACTTTGACGTGAGAGAGGAGAGGACAGGGATGAGCGAAAAGGGTTGTAAAATATCAAAGAGAGAGAGTGTGAATAATGTATGGAAAAAAAATACAGGCTGACTACTATTTTATAGGTCTTTGAAAATAACCGAAGGAAAATAGAAATTGAAACATTTTAAATGCCGGCCTGGGTGCCAACTAATCGCCAATTAGTTGGTCTAGGCGCTAGGTGGCCTTCAGCCTCTCAATTAGCTCCTAGCGATTTTTACAACCATGCCAGGGAATTGCGTTGGCAATTTCTCAAGCACTATTTTTAACACAAAGATAGACAAATTATATAATTTTTGTTGGTTGCCAGCACTTACACTGTTACACATAAGCAGTAAGCAACTGAATTAAATCAATGCATCATTACTGTGCCATGATCATTGATGGAAAGAATCCATTGCAAATGAAGTAGAGAATCCTATTAAGATGGAAAGAATCCTGACAATATTTTTTTCGATTTTCTTATTATAAATAATCGTACACTAGAGTAAAAGAGAAAAGTGAGTTCAGATATGAAGTGGCATTTGTACTTCGTGGAAAAGGTTGCATCAGAACATGTCGTTTTCTTAGCAACTAGGAAAAAAAAGAGAACTAGGAAAAAAGAGATTTACATCAATTACCTGTAAATTCTTTAGCTTTGCCAGCTTCAGTAAATTATGGTTGTTTATTATGTTTGACCGCTTCCTCGTTAGCTGCCCCTCGTCTAGCACACCATGTTTAAGAAAAAGATATCTGCCAACTGCAAACTTGAGAAATGCATCACCAAGTACTTCAAGCCTTTCAAGAGAAAAGTTCTCTCCACATCTTTCAGTTGTAATTGCTTCAAGAATCTGCAACCATGTTTTAAATCAATTATTAGCATTTATGTCAATCAAAAACAGGATGTCATGCAGTGCAGGACCTGGGTGGTGGTCACTAGTGATCTGAAGTCACTGAAATTTTCGAGAGTCAAAAATACTAATTCCAAAATATCACTTACTCTATTTGTAGTAACTTCTGTCCCCTCGGGAAATGAAGCACTAAACTTGTCCTTCAGTTCAATGGCCACAAGGAAGCTTTCAAGTCGGTGCATGATTGATGGTAGCAGAGACAATGAACTACCGATATCTTTAGAAAAACCAACAATTTTGAGCTCACAAAGCTCGGGAGGTAAGTCAACGAAATATTCCACCTTTTCCCGCCATTCTCCTAAAGTCAATACATAAATAAGTAATCCAATTGTCTAATATATAAATAGGTCGAGAAAATCAAAAGGAATTAATCAAAAATCTGCAAGTCCAAATAGACAAAAAATCCAAGAACATGGAAAACGTAAGCAAATAGGATGACAAAAAGATATGAGAGCATATACTGATTAGCCAGCAGATAAATATTGATACTGGACAAATACACAAAGAACGTGAACAAACAAGATGTGCAAAGACCTATCTATATATGCAGCTAAATAGGGTGCTGCATGCTTATGAGCAAGAAAGAATGAATAGCTTTTCAGACCGTCTTATATAATATACCAGGTACCAAGATTTAAAAGGACCCTATTTCGCTATGCAGATTTTACATCGGGACGTGTTTATGAAGGGATTTATTGGATGCAGCTTCCTAGCCAGCATTCAACAATGTAAAGCTAAAGAGATGTGCAAGGATCCTATCCATGCAACTCTTGCACGGTGAAGCATATTTATGAGCAAGGATATCAATGGAAGTGGCTTGACTGCTTAGACAATAAGATTCTGTGCAACAAATTGAGTCAATAAGTCACATCAATGATATTACTGAGAACAACTACTGAGAACAACTAACTATTTCTCTTTCCCAAAATTCTAAACTGAAACTGAGTTTCTTTTAAGATACACAAGCTGGCCTTTGGTAAGACAAACGTGCTTTGAACTATATTAAAACATCAGATAGCCTGCCGATATCACTAGAGTCAGGAAAATTAAGTAGTTATGCTGATAAGCATAAGGGAATCTTTAAAAGGTTTGCCCTTCTCTCTTGGATATTAATGTGGCGACAAGAAAAGTAGGTCAAAATTCATACAGTTCAAATAATCATGTTTCATCTAGAAGGCTTCAAATGATATACAATGCAGTCCACTTACATATATGAGTAAAGCATACCTGATTGATTTTTCTTCCTTAGTAAATTTGCCAATATAAAAAGTGGTTTCGCTTTCAAAAGGGGTTGGTGCGGGTACTGTAGATGAATATCATACCTAAAATAAAAATTGAACCATCAAAAAGAGCTGAATGAAACCGCACCCCCCTAATACTCTCATATCATGAATATTAGATTTATGGGAAAAAAAATAAAAATGTCCTCATGTAGGAAGTCCGTTTAGATAACATGCACTAATTGTTCAAAATATGGCTAAGCCACAATATGACTAAAAAGGGGTCATGTCTTCTGCTGCTTACTGTTACTTTTAAGATAGTTTCCTGTATGTAAGAAAAAACTGGGCTTCTTTCCAAAAAAAGACCAGTTCAATTTCTTGAGTAAAAGCTAAAGCTTAGGCCTCATATAAAATCTAATTAATTGCATGAGTTCTAATCCAACACAAACATTATTTTTCTAAGAGCACAGCATCAATTTGCTTTATGTGAAAAGATGAGAAACGACAATTAACATCCAAAAATAAACAGTAAATGAATAACTTACAACTCGGAGTAGTGCTCCACATGACTTTTTGAATCATCATATAAACCGTGCGCATTTTTCTCTGTCAAAATATCTGAAATAAAGAGGAATGTGTCTTTGCAAGGGAGGTATACCAAACTATTCAATATATCACTAAAACTTTTGCAGCCATTGGCAAGATGCAAGTGTTCTGTAATTTGGCAAACATCATCTTCCACATTGTTGCTTGGATGTTTGAAAATCAATGACGATAAACATCTCCTCATCAATGTCCAGTCTACAGATAATCTACCATGCCCATACTCGACAACAGGAAGTAATAGGTAGAAGGCCAATGAGTTAGTAGCACAGACATTATCATCTTCTAGAGATACATATTCTGATTTGAATTCATGCCGGTCAAGAAGAACCTTTAGTGACATCTTCTGAAACTTCTCTGCTAAAGTCATCTGTTGATTTCAAATATCAGATTCCAGAACAAGATACATGGCTGAACTATTTTGGACACAAAGGACAAAAACTTCACCTCAACTTTATCAAATCTGTAACATCCAGATGGAATGAATTGTGTCTTCACCATTCTACCATGAGCCAAACAAAGATCAAGGTTCAAATTACCGGCCTCTTCGGGGAGTCGATCTTTCACAAAAAGACCGAACTTTCTGTATGTCCTATCTGCTGGAATGGGATTAAATTTTATATAGTAGAAACTAAGAGAACATATATGTTCCACTTCTGGCCACGGTAGTCTAAGTGCATCTGGAACAAGCATTTGATGGAGTTCTAATCGTGATTCCGCATCTGCAATAAGTTGATATTTTTACTCTAATGTTCATATCATAAGGATTGTGAATGAATAAACAGTTATGTTAACTGACCATCCTCATTGTCAGAATCAGATAAATCCATATCCTCATGAATAACATCTTGCTCCGGCAATAGATAATCGGTCAGTGCTCCAACTTCATGTAATGCTTGGCATGCTTTCAGACAAGCATCTCTCTTGGCTGCCTCCTTTGAAGCTTGGGGTGAGCCTACAATCTGGTAAACTGGGGCATTGGTTGGGAGAACTAAGCTGCAAATCCTTCCATCAGGATGATCATGGTAGAAGAACTGTGGTTTCGGATTGAAATACCTAACAAAGAAAAAAAAATGGGATAATTCTTCTCATAAGTTTATGGTGAGAACTTCATATAGGTACAAAATTGGGTAAAATGCACTTTTTGTTCCAAACCTAAGGGGATAGAGTTTTTAACATGGAAACAAGACAAATGACATAATGCTGAACTTCAAAAATTCACTACTACAACTTTAAAATTTGATAAGATCTCATTAAAAGTCAAGCAATTGAAATCCCAATCCGGTTGTGGGAAAAGCCTAAGTTCAGTTTTATGGAAAAATACTGAAATTTCGGGCTGGGGGTGTATTTTTTAAGTTTTAGGACTACATTGCTACCCCTTACCTATGGGACTAAAATTGCATTTTACTCCAACATAGTAAGAGCAAGAGAAAGTTAACAGCAAAACAGAATCATACTCGTCATGTGGAAGCATTGAGCAGTAGTGATACAGCAATGAAACACTCATCACAGAACTAATAGTTGCACCAGTGATGTCCACTTTATAGGTTTTCTCCTTTAAATCAGTTGTCTGTATGTGAGATTTTCTGGAGGAAATTTCTAAATTCATCAGAGCTTCCTCTTCTATAAAATGCTGAATCAAATTGACTTCTCTAAGGTTGTTCCTGCAGTGATGCAAGCATGTGTTGTTAGATGTTCAATTAAAAAGGAAATTCCAGATAGTAAGCATTTAACAAAAACCTGTCAACTAAAAAAGCATATTCAGACTGGGGCATGCGGGCACGGCCTCTTGATTGTATAAAGCTTGCGAGTGTCTCTGGAAGATCAAACCGTATTACAAGAGAACACGTGTGAATATCAAGTCCTTCTTCACCGACTTTTGTGGCAACCAATAAGTTTATCTGCCACATTAATTAATCAAGAAAGCCTAAATTAGAACAATTGCAGTGAAAAAATGTTAAAAAATGCCTGAAAAACAATAAGATCATCAATATGCTAAAAGAGACATTTCAAGTTTATATAACAAACTGTGAGCACATTCCCAAACATGTTACCTGACCAGAACGGAACTTCTCCAGAATGGTTTTTGTATCTTTTTGTGACATCTGTCCTGAGTGAACTCCGACAAGAAAATCACATTTCCAAGAAGATAAAACCTTTAGATTTTGAAGGATCCTGGAGAGGGATCTTGCAGTGACAATTCTATTGACAAATATTATGCAATTCATATTTGGTTGTAACCTGAAAAGAAAAAGAATCATAACACGGTTAAATGTAAGAGATAATGTAAAATACATAAATCAAAAGGAAATATAATCATAAGCTGGTACTTATTTTAATAAATTCATGATATTTATCTTAATAAATTGCATTTGAAATAACAAAGCAACCATTGATATATGCAATCGATAATTAGTTAAGAAAACTAAGCATATCCAATACGAAAAATAAATTGAGTAAATGTGAAGATTACTCTAAGGGACCTGAATTAAGAATTGAAATGCACACTGAATAAAAAATACTCAAGGTCATCACATATGAATGAAGCGCTCTAAAAAACAAGAAAAACTCAAACTTAAACTAAATGTAATTTTGAATGAATTTGACAAACATAAAAGTACAGGGATGAGGCGAGGAAAAGGATACTAGCATAATGATAAATAAATGATGCTCGGTATGTAAAATTAGCATATTTCTATTTTGGATTGAAAATTACAAATCCCTGAAGTGATTTTAAATTTGAGGGGGTACAATGAGCCTCTTGGACCCACTCTATGTCCATGTACGAATTCCGGTAGGACAGAGGGGTTTGATGAAATACCTTTATATGAAATGACAAAATAGACATCAATCAGGATATGCGAAAAGATGATGGAAGGATAATTCACAACTGAATAAGAAATTTGGCATACTTAAAATTTTCAAAACAAGAATCATACGGACCTATAGCTGGTGAGTATCTCAATAAGCCGTAATATTTTTTTTGAGAAAAATGGCACCTCTAGAACCTCTACACAAGAAATATCAGCTTCAAAGTTGCCTGCACAAATGAAATAAAATATTTTTAATCAACAATAGAGAATGCATAAACGTAAACTCTATTGTAGATAATAATCCTTTTTATAGTTCCAAATCATAATGCATGTCAACATCACTTTGACATCAAGGGACAGGAAGCAAAAGTCAAAAATATTAGAAATTTATTGCGGCTTCTAGAGATCACATGTATTAAGTACCTCTAGTGCAATCAGAAGCAAGGACGGAGGAAACTTCATGCAAATAATTTTTGCATAGGTTGTAATCACTGCAGCTCACTTCTACCTCCACCAGATCAGCAGTTTCATATTTGTCACCAGCTAGAGAAATATATGTTGCCTTCAAAGTGAAATTAGAATGCAGATCAGAAGTTCGGTAATAAGCCATCAGCAGTACAATTGAATATGCACTGTGGGCTGAAGTTCTTCCATTGATGGGATTACGAGAAAAGAAAAAAAAGGAAAAAACATGACTTGCCATGACAGTATTTTGAGACTCATTCGACTTAAGTTAAACTTCTTATGCTGGTAACTTGCAACCATTAAAAAAAAATGAAGCAGACTTGTCAAAAGTGCAAATGCCTAGAGAGTCCAAATTAATACCAGTTATAAATCAGACACTATATACAAGGTCGAGAATATGTTTCTTTCACCACAAACCAAATAAATTTCCTGTTTTGGATGTGGCATGATGTCGTTGGACTATCATTTAAGGTTAAATAATAATTAACTGCCTTCCAAACATAGTTTTAATTATTTTTTAATAGGTTTGCCACACTCACAGACTAGCATTCACTTTGTCAAGGTATGATAAATTTATTCATCGTTTATGATTTTAGAAGTTGTGTGATTCTAAATTATTTATAAATCAAAGCAGACTTAAAGAAGAATAATTCTTAAAATTACTGATTACTGTCTTTTGATGACAAGGATGAGCATCATACAAAGGAAAATGACATGAGGAATAAAAACATGGAGTAAAACATGTAGGAAAAAAGCAACCATTTTACCAGCTTAAAAACGATAAATCATTGGCAATGCAAAGAACAAATATGGTTAAACTACAAGAAGCCAAATGATTTTAGAGGTATAATAACATTGTACGACAACTCTTACCTGCAATACTCCAAAAATTCCAAGGTTTTCTAGACAAAATATCATATCAGAATGCAGTTTTTGGAGCAATTTCCTGGTACTCTGATCAACCTTGTTGTTCCCAAGTGTCAGCATGCACTGTTAGATCAAAGAGAGATCCAATTAATGTTTCACGCAGTGCGAAAATAAACAACTAAATCCAACAAATTTATGATACCTCAACTTTTATATCCTCAAGTTTTTTAGTGTACGCTATGAGAGGGCACAAGAAGTTCTTCTCTGTAGAACCATACTCATATGCAATTGCTTTAGGGGATGTAACAAATTGTTCCAATTCATCCTTATCTTCAAGAGTACAGACCTGTAGAAAGGCAAATGGTCAAGTATGAAACTTTTAAGAAATATAAAAGCTTGGCTAAATAGACGTATGTGGATGGTTATGAACAAATAGATTCATATATAGTAAGAGAGCGGGGGAGGCAGCAAGCATCTAAATCACCAACTGCCACTCTGCACATGCTAGTATTGCTATATATCCAACGCTGCTATTATACAGAGCATAAAATATATAGTAAAGCAACAACTCCATCCTCCAAACTCACCTTTGAGTGCATTACTGCCTCAAGACCATCAATTGAGCCTCCTGAAATAGCAAAATAGACCAGTAGTCCCTCAGTTAGATAATAAAATAAGTAGTGCAACAACTAGCAAATTGTCAAGACTCCTCAGTAATCAGATTATTCCATGCTCAGACAATAACATGGCAGAGACAAGAACTGAGAATTATAAGGAAACGACTAAATAAAAGACCATTGGTTGTCTTTTTAAAGTTGAGTTGATGGAGCTGCAAGCATCACAATACTTTGAAGGAACAAAAGAGTGAAAGAGACAAAATGAACTAAATTAATTTGTTCCTTGAATGGTAAATTGGTAGTATATGATCATCAAAATAAGGCTGAAAACTGAGAATGTTTTCCATAACATACTCCCTATCCCAAATTATTGTCCCTCTAACGATATTGTTATCTCAAGAAACAAGGCCCATTTCCCTTAAATGACAGAATGATACAGCACTTTTCAACGCCTACTACTTAGGAAAGAGATTCACCCATTTAAGTTTAACTAAAATGCTTCATGAAAAAATTGAACAGGATTCATTTTGCATCATGATAATTCCTTACACGTGAGCCACAACAAAATAGTTTTCCATGCTTGAAGACATACTCTATTAAGATGATTATCTAATAAGAAAATTGGTTACATTATTATTATGTTACAACTCCAGTTTACACCATTAGAATCTGATAAACAAATGCATTTCAATTTTTCATGCTAAGCAATTCCATTAAGCCCTAGAACTGAGTTGCTTCTTCCTACACACTCAAATCATGAGACTACCTTTTCCCAGCTTTGGCGATGCTGTCATTCCGAAAATCCGGGGGAGTTTCACGTGATCTACTCTATAGAAGATCTAAGATTGCATTTCAACAGCAGAACTATCATCAATTACCAAAAAATTCAAACATAAAAAATCGAAACTGATTCAAACTACGACCAATTTGTAAGTAACGACCTTCATGATTATAGCATAAGGATGATCACCATCCAGCTGTGCATGATGGCATTCATCAAATATGAGGAGGGCAATCTGCTCCATCTTGATGAAGCAGTGCGCGAGATAATGCAGCAGCAGCTCAGGTGTCATCACGATTACCTGTTACAAATACACACAGCATTTGCGTTGAATCGACATTCCCATTAACACAAATGGATTCCCGCGCGAAATACAGCAAATTCTTGTCCATGTGCGCCATTACAGAGATTATGCGATGTAATC
>AYJT01087819.1:0-18159 GCA_001278415.1 Ocimum tenuiflorum | reverse complement strand
AGCACAACCAGCCCCAGACTCCAAGCTCATACTTCAAGCCATGGCTGGCGAGCAGCAGACTGTCTCTTCCAGCTTGCAGGTCATAAGCCAAAGCATCTCAGCCCTTCGATATTGTCAAAAAGGAGGAAGAGCTGCGGCTGAAGAAAGAAATGGCAGAATTCGAGAAGCAGCAAGCTGATGAAGAAAGGAAGAAGAGGAAGAGGGCAGCCAAGGAAGCAGAGAAGGCTGCCAAGAAGAAGAAAGCAGATGAATCTTGCAGCCAGCCTACCAGCTGAAGCCTTAGAGTAATTTAGGCAGTTTTTTTTATCATTTAACATTGTACATTGTTTAAATTTTTCCTATCTCATGATGCACAATGTAAGCTCGAAAGAAATATATAAAACTGATTAATTATTACTCTTTGAATGACAATATCTAATTATCTCAAAGATTTTTATGTTTATATAGCTACAACTTGGTTGATACAGTTAAGTGCGATCAGTTGTCAGCTACAACAATTCTCTTGCATCTCAATTTTTTTTAAAAAAAATTAAACAAGTTCTTTAACACTTGTATTTTCTTGGGATAGCTAAGAAAGCAACTAGATAGAAGGAATAATATGTTAAGGGTGGAGTCAGTTGTAACTCCCTTCACTTCTTACAGCCGTACATGATTTTGACATCATCAAAAAGGGGGAAATTGTTAGGAATATTTGTATTTTGAGTAATGTCAAACACCATTAGTGTAAAATTGATCATAGATTGTAATCATGTATAGGATTGAATTTGTAATAGTTTAGGTCCGTGGAGAGCTGGAGTTGGGAGAATTCAAGACTTAAGAAGATCAAGTTCTTGCAAACCACAACTGTTCCTATACAGCTATGAGAAACCACAGCTGACTCCTTTAGCTGTGAAATCAAAGACCAAAACTGTTCAAATAGTTGAGGTATGCAGTTGCAGTTCAATCAGAAGTGACGGTTGAGAGAGAGACAAAACTGACTCCCAAAACTAACAAAAAGGCAGTCGAATCTCAATTCAAGTCAACCTTCAAGCTCAATTTGTCCCTCGTACAACTAAGAGATGAAAGAGGAATATCAGACTTGCTTAGACTTACAACAGAGCTGACTCACCAAAAAGTTACCCTAAAAAAGTAGTCAGTTAGCCGGTTATTATCTAATGGATAATAACCATAGCTGAGTGTCCGATGGATAAAGAGCTGATAAAGCCTGCAAGAAGTACTACAACAGCCATAATTCCTGACGACGAAAAGAGAGGATTTGTCCGTTGTCTCTAACGGATACTATTCAAATCTGAGGCCTATAAATAGAGGAATCATCAGACGGGAAAAAACTACTGAACTCGCGCATAACAATCTGCAATCTATTCAAGCTCTCTCTCTCTCTCTCTCTAAAGCTTTCAAGCTTTCCGAGTTCCTAACTTGAGATCCACCAGGGATCAGAAAGTTGTTTATAGCCGAGGATTCGGAGATCATTCTCAGACTTTTATCTGAGAAAATCACTCACCAACTCGATCAACATTCACGAAGGGAACAAAAACCTTCAACCCAGTGAGCAAAAGCCTAGGAGGATTCTGGTAAAACTTCAGCTCAGCCGTGCCTATGACCGAGAACATTGGAGGTTCTCGTTTGAAGAAGATAATTAGTTATAATCCGTGTTCACTCACCGTGTATAACTAATTATAGTAAATTCCCTTCATGGAGAAGGAAGAGAGGACGTAAGATATTTTGCATCCCAACCTCCATAAATATCCTATCCATTTACTGCTTTCAGTTCATATTTTTTCTAAGTGTTTGAAACTCAGCTACCATTAGTAGCTGGAGTACAACTGGCAAGCAACTCTATAATCCTACTCGTTAACAAACATTTTAAAGAGCCAGCTGACTTACTTATCAAATCAACTGAGACGTAAAATGAGCTTACAAATTTCGCAATTATTTACTAATGCTTCCGAAATATATTATAAACTCTGATTTGAGACCATCAGTACATCCTCGCCTTGGAGCACAATAAGGCATTACATGCGTTGAAAAAGTTGGAAAATGCTGTATGTTGGCCTTCAGAGGACACGAGAGACTCAGGATTGGTAGACAAGTCCCGCTACTGTGAGTTTTCTGCTGAGTTTAACCACAGAAGCAATGATTGCATAACCTTGAGGTTGGAGACCTTCGATCAACTAAAGTTGGGTCACCTAAACGATCTTCTAACCAAGAAGGAAAAGAGCACTTGGAGCCCAAACCAAGCGAACAACCTAGTGCTATGGAACCCCCAATACCCGCCAAACCTAGAATTGGCCAGATGGTATACTGGATCATCGAAGGTGGGAGATTGTTGCCTTATGAAGAGCTTCGATGAAGAAACACTGTTGATTGATCAGGAGCATCGAGGGCAACCCCCCGGGAACTAACCAAACACACGAGCCCTTGGTTGGTAATTATAAAATACATTTTTCAAAACTCACACCAATATAGTAATGCCAATATAACCATAATTGTGAAAACCAATACCATCCGTAAATATTTTTAATATTCAATCTTTGCAATAAAACACATTCATGTCATAAATAACAAAAATAAGTATAATATTTTTGACTATTCAATGGCAGCTAACATAATTAACAAAATCTTCGGAGCTAATAAAAATCATATGGAAGCAAATTAAGAGCTGAAATCCTATAGATTCACGAATGATTACATTATTGGATTGTAGTTTGAGTAAGAATGAAAAGTAGAAATATTACAGTATGGATGGATGAAATAAATTAGTAGAGCGGTTCCTCAGCAGGTGTGCGGTGGTAAGCAATAGACACATTTGAATTTAGAGGATCTGCATGATACTGACCATAAATTGCGTATATGCCGATTGTAATCAATCCCACCACTACAAATCTCACCCATGCTTCGTAGTGCAGCTGCAAAACACAAAGGATCACAGTGGATACATTACATACTTGTCTAATTTAATATGTTTCATTTACTAGCAAATTACCTGAGCAAACAAAAACAAGTTGACGAAAATGCTAACACATGGAACAACTGGAACTCCAGGACAGGAAAAACCCGGTGGAGCTGTATACTCCTGCAAAACAACGACCAACGATGACGATGCACATAACTCAAATATAACAACACCAAGTGACTTCATTAACAATCTAGTGGCTAGCATATGTCTGTATGTGATTCGAATACAACATACCAGTCGTAGATAAATAGCTGCAGCAGATGCGACTGAAATTAAAGTAGCTAAAGTTATAAAAACGAATGATGCGTCGTAACGGAATAGGACGCCAGCAGCGAAGCCGAAAAATGCAATTGTGCAAAGCCAGATGATGCCTTCTCCCCTTCTGGAAATCCTCCTCTCAGAAACCACATTTGAACTCTTATCTGTCCAGCGAAGGGTTACCACGCATGCTGAAACAACTGAATACCCTGTCTGAAGCAAATCATGCCATAGTTAACACTCTAATTCTAAAATGCTCGTGCAAATTTCAATAACAACAGTACAGAATCCTGCTTTTTCCAAGTTTATAGTAAGTAGGAATTGGGTATGTCTCAGTGTGCTATACCAGGGTTCCAACTGACAGAATATGCGAGAGCACTTCCACGTTGAGGAGTCCAGACAAGATGATGGCAACTAGGCCAACCCAAATTTGAGAATGAATTGGGGTATGTCGTGTTGGGTGTACTTTGGCAAATATAGCTGGTAGTAATCCATCCCTTCCAAGTCCAAGATATAGCCGTGACTGCCAAGTATAACAATGAGTTGTTGCCCATAATTGGACTGAAACTGTCTTGTTTGAAAGTACAAAAACAAATCACCTGAACATAGAGACCAACTAAAAGTGTCGTTGTAAGTCCAGCAACAGCACCAACGCTAATCAAAACAGAGATATATTTCAAGCCCCTAGAAGTGAAAGCTTCTGCCAAAGGAGCATCTTCCCCAAGATATTGGTATGGGACCATTCCAGTAATCACTAAGCAGACACCAACGTACAATACAACACAAACCACGAGGCTACCAATTATGCCAAGGGGTAAGTCCCTCTGTAACACCAGGGTAGGAATTATTTAATATTGTACTAAAAATTCAAAAAAAAAATAATGAAGTATTGAGAGCCTTTTGAATAAGATGCCAAACGATCTGCCTTTGGCATACCTGCGGTCTCTTGGATTCTTCAGCAGAATTAGCAACTGCATCAAATCCAACATATGAAAAGAATACAACTGTTGCTCCAGTCAATATTGACTTCACACCATTTGGGGCAAAAGGAGTCCAATTTGAGACATCAACCTCAAATGCTCCAACAATGATGACAAAGACAACAATGACAACCTGAAGATGGTTCATAGTTCTGTTAGCTAAATGAGACCCATCATATTGCTATTTTTTAATTTATTTATTGATTTGGAATTAAATATGAAGCACCACAAAGCTGCATAGAACAAGCACTATGGAAAACCTGCACCAGCATGATAAACTGAAGCAGTCAATATTCTGTTAGAAGCAAAAGAGATCTGTACTGTTTTGCTAATTAGGTTGCTATTTATCTTATTTCTACTTGCTATAAGTGTACCTCTGCCAATAAACACAGTTGAGAATAAACAGGTTTTCATTTAAGAAGAATAATGAAACCTAGCCTCTACACTAATCAGATTCTATCCTGAATGACAATTCAATTTGACAGTAGTATACTAATACGAACTGGAACTCATAAATTTCTAATATAACTCATAACATCCTAACAAGAACTCACAACATTCTTAACGGTGATTTAAAAATAAAATTACTGTGTTATAAGAACTCTTCTGATAAAGGCTATAATCAAACTACATTTAATTTCCCTGATGGAAAACTATGTCTTCTTTTTTGTGAAGAAATATGCATGACACATCTCATCCACATATATATTAGCGGTGGAGAGATAATAAAGCAGAATTATAAAATGATGACAATTTATAGATCCCAAAATGTGTTACTCTATCTCAAGGAATGGTAAGTTGTTAATCATAGTTTTGCTGAATTTTAGCTTATTCTAAAGTTCTAACACATCGCAAGACCTTAAATGGAAGCTCACAGATTTGATTTCATGTTAGCACCGTAAAAGTCTACCAGAACCCAGATAGTTCATGCACCATTAAACTTATAGCCATATGCATCAGTATTTTACAATTGGTGCTTCTCAATATTTTTCAACTAGATCTTGAATACTGCTTAGAAATTTAGGCCAGACTCTTACAGTCTACTTTAGGTCAACCTCATCTTGTAAGTTGTGAGACCATCACCATTCTAGTAATTAATAGGACTCAAAAAACTTTATGGAACTACATTACCTTTATACAATGTTTAAGAAAAGAAAATTTCAGGATCTGTAAACAACCTTTGTCATTGTCATGATTGAATTCAGTACTGAGGACTCTCCAACACCCCGGCATAAAATTATTGTCAGCAGCACAAGGAGGATAGGAGCGAGTATGTTGATTGATAAAGCTCCAAAAACTTCTTCTCCATGCCCAACCCAGCTGGGAATGTTATCCTTGAGGAAGGGAATCATCTCTAGAATATTAACTACATAGCTTGCTAGGCTACGGGCTATGCTAGCAGCACCAATGTGATAGTCAAGCATCAATTGAGTAAACACAAGAAAAGCTGTAAGCTCATTGAAAGCTGAGTATGTATAAAGATATGCTCCCCCAACAACTGCCGGAAAGCGAGTAGCTAGTTCAGCATAGCAGAGTGCATTGAGCACACAAGATGCTCCTGCTATGATGAAACTAATTGTAACTCCTGCATTGGAAATCAAAAGAATGGATAACTTCTTTAAGGTAATTTACAATGGTCTCCAAATGACAATGTGATCACATCTCATTCATCATAAATAAAAACTATAGGAGATCAACTTTAGGTTTGACATAGACACAAGAAGAAATCAACAATCAGTAGCTTGTTCCAAATATCCGAGTCATAAATTCCAATCACAAAATGCCCCATTATGCTTAAGGCCTGGAGTCGAGGAAAATAAGATGTAACTTGCAAATACAAGAGCATGTAAGCGAAGGAATCCACAAAATCCATCTCTGCTACTAAAAACTAGAATTCTTCTTATAATGTAGCTCTATTAAGCAATAATCTCCACAATAAAATTCTTTTCGACTTTTGCCACCTTTTATTGATAAAGTTGGTCTAACAAAAATACCAGAATACTGGATCAGCATACTAACACTTTATGTAAAGAACTTAACAACTGGATTTCTAATATGCTCAAAATAAACTAATAACCATTAAGGTTTGTAAAATTCTTAATACTGAACTAAAACCGAACAGGAACTGACATAATCATAGCTTTTCCTCTTTTAATTGATCTGAAAAAACAGAAATTGCATAATTATATGAACTACTAAGAAAGTGTGAGCGTAGCATTAACAAACAAAGACGGCTGAGCTGAAAGGAAAAATTCCTAACCAGGACCAGCATCGCGAGCAACAGTGCCGGTAACGACGAATATCCCGGCGCCGATCGATGCGCCGATGCCGAGTAGAATCAAGTCGAAGACGCCTAGCCGCCGGACGAGGCCTTCGCCGGAGCTCATACGAACGGCTGTGTCCCCAGCCGGCGACAGAGGCCTAGAGCGAAGCGCCGACGACCAGAAACGAGATATGAATGATGACGTCATGGCGGAGCTCAGCTGCGGAAATTTTCGGGCCACGTTAGGGTAGGTGGCATTGGCATATACATGGACCAAACGTACAATTATCGATGCGCGAGGCACAAATCAGAGGTTCATCATAATTCATATCAAACGGTCAAAATGATTGCATCGTCATCTAAGGTTGGTAGAGAGGGGAGACAATCTTTAGTCTGCGGAGATATTTCACTCGCATTGGGCTTCTTGTTAAACTTTTACGAGTCATTCTTGTTTTTATTAACTTTTTTTGTATATTTTAGTTTCATTTATGATTATTGAAATGATTGATTATAATCAATTAAAATATATATTATTTGTAAAATTTAATCATGAAATAATCGATTTCAATTATTAACTTAATTTGAAAATAAATATTTATATTCCCTAATAAATAATTGAGACAAGCAATAATCGAACCGAGTCAAAATAAATATTATCTTGCTTCAGTTTGACTTGTTTATTATCGAGTCGAGTTTTGAATTTTATTGTCTAAAACTCCCAGCTCACAAACTTATCGAGCATTAGTCTAATTGAACGAACTTTCTAAATCCAAATTTATGTTTACGTAGCTATTATATTTAAATATAAATTTTTTTAATTATAAAAATATTTACTAAATTATTATTATTCTAAATAACAAAGCTCATAGCGAAAGTATAAAAATATAATTTTTTATAAGAATTAATAAATTTATGCTTTGTACTAATTCTAGCTAAAAATTTTTTACTAAATTAAAAAATAGCTTGCTCAAGAGCTTATAAGTCGAATATACTAAGTTCAAATTTGACTCGTATGATTAACGAGTTTCACTGAATATGAAAGTGTAACAAATGTAATTGTAATAGATGATCTCGAATCGTTTCACGCGTAGTTTAATAATGAAACTATTGTCCAAAAACTATCGACGTGATTGAGATGTATAAATATCATACTATTAAATTTCACCTTCGTAAATAGTTGTTTATGCTAAAGGATTTGTTGCATCTATTAGTTATTAACACAGTATATCAATATTTATTTTAAGGAAAATAATCAAATATTAATAGCTTCTTAGCGTGTTAAATAAGAATAAATTTTAGTTTTACATTTTGTGGATCAAATGGTCAATGTTTAGTATTTTCCCCTGTTGCATTATACAGGCAAAAATCTGAGATTCTTAGGGGTAGCTGCGAAAATATGTGTCAGATTCATTTTTTCACCCTCATTTCTCCTATAAAATTGTGTAAAACTTCAAATGTCCATAACTCACTCAATTCAAATTATTCTTTCGCATATCATATATCAAATTAAAGATAATTTCATAAGCTTTCAAACGAAATTCATCTTGGATATGTTTGCTTGATAAAAATCGAACAAAAAATAATAAAATAGTTATAATGTGTAATCTCTATGAATACAATGTAATTTTTTATGTTTATTTAATGCATTCCTTTATTAGCACAAAATGCTTGCATTATACTCAAACAAATTGCGCAATTGCGCTTTATAACTCACAAACATTTGTATTGTACGCACACAGATTCTTCACTATATCCATAAGCAAATACATTATATTCAACATATTGTGCAATATACTCATAAACATATGCATTACTTTTAAATAAAATTAATATTATATACAAAAATACATGTATTATACTCAAATTGTGCATTATATGGAGAAACATATGCCTTATATTCAAATATATTTCGCATTATAATCACAAACATATGCATTATACTCTAATAAATTCCGCATTATAGTTACATATTATGCATTATACTCACAAACACATGCATACTATACTATTTTAAAATTCGAATTAGAAAATTTGTATAGGACTTGAATGATATAATAGATGTAATACATAATTTGTCTAAATATAATATACAGTTTCGTGCTTATAATAAATACATGTGAAACAAAAACTTATTGATGCATAAAGTAATGATTAAATATGAGATAATAAGTATAAAGTGTAATATATGTGAGTATAATATTAATGCATAATGTGTGTGAGTATAATGCAGAATATTGTGATTAATAATGTAATTCAAAACTCGAGATGCTATCAGATGTGTATAAATGCAAAATATTATTTTATCCTTCATGTAGAATAATAGGCCTATAATGCAATATAGATTTTTTAAAAACTGGATGTTGACCTTGATAAATAAAGGGTCCAAATTTATTCTCATTTGACACCTTAAAAACCTTTACTCACTGAATCAATACCCTATATCTTAAATTGCAATTATAGCATATTCTATAAAGCATCGCAAACGCGCAATCTCTTAATTTTTCGTAGTTACAACCCCCTCCATTTTCGATGATTATTTTTCTAAACATCCTAGTTTATTATAAGTATACACCTAACATGTTTATTATTGATTATATGTCATTGGCCAGCGCTAGGCGTGTATTTCACCATATTTATGAGCTTTACAGTGCAAGGATGATGTGAATATAATGATAATTGCATGTCTTGTGTGAAATTAAAATGATTGCTTATAACTATTCATGGACAATGCAATCTTAACTACCTATATATATGCATGCAAAAGCGAGGTTTTTCAATCTTAATTAGCCAAAGATTCCTTTATGTGGTGATCATGCATGTATATCATCTGAAATTGTTCTAACATATTAGCATAAACGTCCATAGGTTTGAGGTTCGAGTAGGTCTTCTGATATTTGATTCGAAGGCTATTTGGATCGACTTTGCGAGTTACTTCGAGCATTCATCCACGAGCGTGGACAACCTTTGAAGACTTCTCCAAACGATTCCTTTGAATGTCGCCTGGTTAGACCTCGAAGGTAGCCCTCGAGAATCGAGGATACCTCTCGAGGACTATTACAAACTAGTCTTTTTGGAGTGTTCGATTGGGCTTTCGTGCTTAGGCTATTACAATCCTTCTGGTGGGCTACCCGAATGCCTTTCTTTAGCTTCTATTATAAGGGATTGATTCTTATGTTTAAAAGAATCAATTATATGTTATCAAGTTGCATAAACATATTTAAATTAGGATTGTAATCATATACAAACTAAGCACACATCTCATCCGTTTATTTGTGTGATTGCACGACCTAGATTTGTTGATTGACTCCGCTGATTTTTTTAAATAAGGGTTTACGTGATTTGCTTAGGTGAGACATGATTTAGATTCTTCTCTCTCATTTCTCTAAAAAAATTGCTAAAAACTTTAAACGACCATAACTCACTCAAATAAATTATTCTTTCGTGTATCATACACCAAATTAAAGTTGCTTTTATAAGCTTTCGTATGATATCCATATTAAATATGTTTGTTTGAATTTTTACGTTCACGCAGTATACACATACGATGAAATAATCAACTGCATATGATAATATATTCGTTTACATATGCATATATTTTTGCTGCATATTACATACCAGAACTATGTTGCATATGGCATGTAATATGTTTGCATACGACATTATATAACCGTTTGCATATGAATATATGTTCTATTGTCAGGACGTGAACAATTGTAAATTACCAATATAACCCTATATGCAACAGAAACAACGTACATATGTAAGCGGGCAAAAACAAATCAAGACCGTCAATCTCATTATTTTACGGCTATGATGCGTGTTTAATTTGCATTTTAAGAGCCGTGTGCACAGTAACGCGACCCCATTTAAATCAACATATAGACATGAAAGAAAACATTGATAAAATAACTGTATTAATTAAGGTGGAAATTAAATTTGATGTCTTAACTTGTATAACCAAACTCCATTAATTTTTTTGAGCAAAAACTCCATTAAAATTTGATGCTCCATTAAGTTATTCGGTTTTTTATTCCTTATTTATTTATTTTTAAGAAAGCCACCAAATTTTAATTGGACTTTCCGACATACAATGGCATCAAATTCAAACGCATTTTATTTATGACAACCTTAAACCCTGCATATATGAAAAACTATGCTGCTCCGCCGCACCACCGCTGCCGCCGCCGTATTCCACCGCACCACCGCTGAAATCTCTCTTCTATTCTTCTCCACTGCCACAACCTCAAATGCCCCAAAGCCCTTCGCCAAGATCCCATGGAAATACAGGTCTCAAGCCATTCAAGAATCGCAGAAGGCGCTCCTAGACTACCTCCACACAACCCGCTCCGTCCCATTCCTCTACGCGGACTACATCTCCAAAAATTCGCCTCAATGTCTCTCGCAAATCGTGTCCGAAATCCCCTTCTCGCCTTCCAATTTCCTGTGCTCGTTCCAGCGATTTCTCAGGTACCATCCAATCAACGAACTCGATTTTTTATTCGAAAGCATTGGATTGAATTGTGAGGAGAATAGAGCAGCGGGTTACATTTTGCCTAAACATACGTTTTACATTTCTGATTGGGAGCGTTTTGATATGGTCTGTGCATTGGCCGGGGCGGGGTTCCCCTGGGGGAAATTGGGATTGTTGTTTAGAGAGGATTTTCCGGCTTTCGAAGTCCCAACGTCGGATTTGAAGAGGAGGATTGGAGAATTGAAAGATAGTTATGGGTTTGATAGTGTTAGTACGATTAGTATATGTTTGGCTTTTCCTCAAGTTCTACACAGTAATGCAGATTTATTGCTAAGTGATTTAAAGACATTGTTTTTAGATTATGATTTGTTGAGCTATGTTGAGGCTAATGTGGATTCTTTGTTGGAAGTCTGTGAAAAAATTAAGCTGTTTTACGACTTGGGTTGTGAGGTGGGGAAAGTTGGGGAGTTGATGGGAAGAAACAAATGCATATTTGTTGAGTACTCGAAAGAGCATTTGAGTTGCAAGATTGAGTACTTTTGTAGGTTGAATGTTGGAAGAGATGAAGTTGGATTACTTCTTCTTTCAAGACCGGGGTTTTTGGCTTTCGATCTTGGCGATCAGGTGATTTCAGTTTCTCGGATTCTGGCTCACTTTGGAATGGGAAAGGAAGAATTGGAGTCTCTTGAGAAGAAGTACCCTCATGTTTTCGGGAGGAATAGATTAGCTAATATACCTCATTCCATGAGGGCAATGGATCTTGGTAAATGGTTCTTCGATAGAATTCAAAACGGTGATCCATCATTGTTATCTTCTTGTGCGATGGTCTGTACCGAAAACTTGAATGAGCACTATGAAGAGAGCTTGAGGAAATCACTAGTTAAAAGAACAAGGGCTTACATAAAAACAAAACTTGATTTCATACACAGACTTGGGTTTGGAGAGAACAAGTTTGCAATCAAAGCCTTGTCACAAATGCATGGAAGCAGCAGTGAATTACAGGAGAGGTTTGATTTCCTTCTTGGCTGTGGGGTTGAATACTCTAAACTTTGTTTGATTGTGAAGTTTGCACCAATGGTTCTGAACCAGAGCACAAGCCTACTAGAAAAGAAAATCGAATACTTCTGCACCGAAATGGGTTTGTCTCTGCAATACCTAGACAATTTCCCTGGATATCTATGTTATGACTTGGAGAAACGAATCAAACCGAGATACAGATTTCATAAATGGCTCAAGGAGCAGGGATACTGTAAAAAAGACTACGCTCTAGCTACGATGATAGCCTCTAGTGAGAAAACATTTGTAGCTCGGGTTTCTTGTATGAATCATTCTGCAGCAAAGATGTGGCAAGAGACTTCACTGAAATAGATAGGACTACTATGCTAGAGAAGATGAGTATAAGCAAAGTAGTGAGGGTCCTTCTTGGTTGGAAATGCTATGTATTGATGAAAATCTTGGTCCATTATGCTCATGGATTTTGTTGTTCATATTGTGATGGGGAATATGAGTCTAAGTAAAGTTGCAAGGGGAAGGGGTTCTCCTTGGTTGGAAATACTACGAGTCAATGTCTTTGTGAAAATCTTGGTTCTGTTATGTGCATTGATTTTATATATAAGGTCTCGCTACAGTGAGAACCGTTCTTTGTATGCGAACTAAGCATGCATCACAATCGATTTAGATTGACGATTTTGATTAATTTTTGTCCGCATGCATATGTACGTATTTTTGTTGTACATAGGATTATATTAATAAATTTACATTTGCAATGGAACATATATTCATTTGCAAAACAATCATATTATTGTATCCATGCAATCAATGTGTCATATACAACACAATCTCGATGTATGCAATTCATGTATAATGGTATGCTATCAAATATATGAATATATGCAATTGATAATTCGTTTATATGTATGAAAAATTGTTGTAAATATTTTATAATTTTGTCATATCAAAATGTATCTTGTGCAATATAACATATATTCATATGGAGACGATTATTTTATTATATGCAATTGTATGCAATGTTATGTACTGTGTGAACATAAAATTTTTTTTCAAGCAAACATATCTAATATAAATCTCGTTTGAAAACTTATAGAATTAGCTTTAATTTGGTATATGATATGTGAAAAAAATAATTTGATTTGAGTGAGTTTCATCATTTAAAATTTTAAGCAACTTTTACGAGAGCGAGAGCATAAAGAGATAAATAAAAAACGTATCAAATCTAACCGGATTACCTTAATACTCTTATTGAAGTAAAAATTACAAAAAGTCAATAGAGTCTTCCAACATATCTTGGCCGCGAGATCACAAAAAATAAATGAACGAAATCTGTACTTTGTTTGCATCTAAAAATTGATATTAGGGGTGTAAATGAGTTGAGCTATTTGGATCTTGACTCCATAAAAGCTCGTTCAAGCTCGTTTAGTGAAGCTCGTTAATTAAACGAGTCAAACTTGAGCTTTGTAGTATTGGACTCCTAAGCTCGTTAGCCAAAAATAGTAAAAAATATAAAATTATTAATTTTGTAAAATTTATATTTTTATTTTTTAGTTAGTGAAATATAATAAGCTTTTTAATTAACATTGTTACTTACCCAAAAAGAAAAAATTTGAGTAAATATGATATTTGTTGTGTTTAAATTGATTTATTGTTTAAAAATATAATAATTATTTAATTTAAATCTATATTTAGAAAGTTTGATAAGGCTCGATTAAAGGGCGATTAAGTTCGTGAACATCTAAGTACTCGATAATAAAGTTCGAAGCTCGACTCAATATTAAACAAGTCAAACTTGAGTACAGCAATACTCGCCTCGACTTGGTTCGATTACACCCCTAGTTGGTGTACATATGATTACAATTCATATGTATGAAGGGCATTTCTGGTAAGTATAAATTAGTTAATTATGACATGTTTAATTATTCATGTTAACAATTATTTGGTTTGCTACATAATATCACACATAAAGATTTATGTTCACTATATCAGTTTGCAAATTAAGCTATAGCATCATTACTATAATCATTACATTACACAACATAGAGTCAGACATCAATGGATTCATAAGATAATGTTGATTGACAACACTTGATGCTCGCGTCTTTTGATGTTATGTATCATCTTAGTCGACATTATGCATTATATTGAGCTACATTGTAACTTGTGCATTTTGTAATGACGTCAGGGTTTCTATTGCATAATCAAATTCACATAGGGTTTTTATTGAATAATCATGTTCACATAAACATAATGATAATTATAAAAATGCATAACGATCGATAATTATACAAAAAATTCCTAAAATGCATAATTATGCTTATTATATTGCATAATTATCAGTATAAAAATGATTATAAGACATTATTATAATGAATAATTAATTAAAAAATGGATAATTGTGTTTAACATACGGCACAACAATAATCATAAAAATGCATAATGTTGATAATGGATGGAACACCGACGGATATTAGTTCAATGTCGGCGACGAAAGAAGAAAAAAAAGGATGAAGAACACTGAAGATTTCGAATTGTTGACTATAATCTCAGGGCACAGTTTCTGGGAAAATGTTGTCAAATAATTATCTTGTGGGAGATTGAGTGTACAGTAGAAGGTCTTATATATCCTCAACTGCATAACAAACTGAATACAAATACATAGCTCAATAAATACACGTGTTTTGATGGTAGTCATTCATTTCACCTTATCCATGATCAATTTTTTTTTACTATTTATCACACAATGACAGTTTCCCTTATGATACTTCCATATATTTATATAATATAATTATATAATAATGTTAATTGGTGTGATATATGAGTTGAGAAGTGTTAGAAGCAATTATATTAAGCTCTAATTTCTAAGATGCAATTTGCCAAAATTGCATGAAGTAATAAACAGGCCAATTAATGCTTCACATGTTTATACTCATTTATGAATCACCAACACTTGATTATTGTAATTCTTTAATCTTTTTCTCCCATAAATCATATCCACCACATGAATGATTTTACCTTTGTTTTAATAATTTACAGAGGGATATTTAATTAGGTCTTCTCCATGATGACATGATTTTTTTAGTATTTGATTAGATATTATTTTGGCATAATATTTAAAGAGATTTAACCGACAAAATCCTCCAAAATTATTTGAAATTTTAAACGACAAAATTGCTAAATTTAAATTATTCTTTCATACTAAATACCAAATCAGAAGTAATTCTATAATTTTTCAAATGAAATTTCTATTTGATACGTTTGTTAGATGAAAATTGCATAAAACATAATACAATAATTATAATGTGTAGTTTATAGGAATATAATACACAATTTTGTGTTTAAAATAAATGCTTGTGAAATAAAAACTTATTAAGAAAGGAAGAGACTAAACGATCTAGAACCATGTCTATCACAATTTAATCGTTCAAGTATAATAAAGCAACAAATAAATTTATCGAACTCAATAAATTGATCAAACCCGCTTATCAACTACTTGTCATGCATTTGTCAACCAAATACCTAAGCATGACAATAATTGAATTGATTTTAAATTAAATAACAATGTATCAACTAAAATGAGCAATAAACACGAATCAAGCGGAAATTCACCAAATAGAGAAATAGGGAAGATGAAAATATCATAGAACATGTGATGCTAATTATTTTAATCCTAATATTGCAATGGACGATTCACGAAAATATGGCTCCACTCCCTTAAAATAAAAAATAGAGCCCCTGAATCACCTTGAAATTTACACAAAATGTGAACCAAAATAACTCCAAATGCCATAAGAATAAAAAGCCATGTGAGGCTCTCTTTCACTCTGGGTCGGAGATCCTCATATTTATATGGATTCGATTAATATAATTATCTTTGTGTATTGGCTAGATCATTAGGGTGATCAAACACAAAAACAATATCAATCATTCTCAATCCACGAAAGTATAATAGAAAGGTAATCAGCACATAGATGATAGATCTACTCAATTCATATCATATCCATGTCAAATTAGCGTAAATTCTCAAACGGGTTCTAGTCAATCATAGTTATGTGTTGGTTCTAGATTCCAATTGCGTCTTGCGATTCAACAGTTTTTATTTTCTAGTTTAATGTTAGATCAGTTGTCTCTAGTATTGGATCAAGAAAGGGATAACCGATGAGACGTCAGTTAACTTCTAAGATCAAGTGTTGGACCTAATATATATATTGAAAGTAAAACATGTATATGCGGAATTTAAACTGAGGACCCTAATGGAACTGAGTCTAGAAAGGTCAGCTTAGACTCATAAAAATTGTCAAGTTTCAGATTGAATAGATTGATTTTATGTTGGTCAGCTGAGTTGACCAACTACTAATGTATGTCAGTTTTGAGAATTAGTTAAACTTGTGTGGTTCAGCTAACTTTGTTAGCTAAGTAGTTATTTTAGTTGGATTAACATGCATGGATTGATCAATTAGAAATAGTTAAAGAACAAAAATCAGTAAACTGACACAAATAATTAATATAGGTTTGGAGGCCATTTGCTCTTACAATAGCAATCTTCTCAGGTGCTGGATTCCACGTCAGCAACTCAGGACGGCGTCGGACGGAACTCGATCTTCTCCAGATCTACTCACGTTCCACGTCTTCTAAAGGACTGATGGTTTGCGTTCCCTTCACGTACGAAACGGTTGGTTTCAAACAAAAGTTTGCGTTGGGGGTATGAAGAAATCTGCTTAGTAGATAATGATCTTTTGAGGTGCTGAAGATTCCGGGGAAGTTGGTTTGAAGGCTATCCCTTTGAGCTTAGATCTCCAGTGATTTAACCTCACTCACCTGGTTCTTCTCATCCCTTATGATATTTATATTGTCTTGAAGTTTTGGCCGCTGGGATGAACGTTGAAGATTGTACTTTGTAGCCGTTCTGACACATTTATGAACACTGTTCTCTTTGATTTCTTGTGTCAGATGATTTGTCATTCTTCTTACAATTTGTGAGTTGGTTAGGATGAGGTGGACTCAATCCTAGTTTTCAGTTTGTCAACTGACTCAGTCTCAGTTCAGAGATGAATTATGAGCTGGATGATTCATAGGTTATTGTCAACTGAGTCAGCTTTCCCCTGAAATTATCAATTGAAATAACCCTTGTTGAGGGTCAAAATCTTCATCAATGAATCAGCGGTTGAGATCAAGTTATAACTCAAAAAGTCTCAATCGAAGAGGTAGCTCGAAGCTATCCCTTGAAGAAATCTCTCAAACCTGAGCCTCGAAGGGTCCTTCCTCGAAGAATCGGATTCGAATTGCACTTATCTTGTAAAATGTAGAGTTATTTAAAGGGCTTTTGTGATCGGGCCCCATATTTTATTTTGGCCCCTAATCTTAGGTGATTTAATATTCTCCCCCTTTTCGATGTATAAAAAGGAGGGAGAGTCATGCATTTTAGGGGATCTTCCACCCTTCTCACACACACTACCTCACATATTTATGCTTTTTCCTGTGTTTATGGCCTTCGATCGCTTTTTCCTGTAATCACTCTTTCAATACATAAAATAACGTGCCTGGACCAGTCCAAGGGACGTAAGATATTTTCGGGCAAATGTTGTGTCAATTTAATCAAAGTTTGCCTAGGCTCCAATCTCCAATAATCAAAATCGAACATCAACAAATTGACACCCACCGTGGGGCCTAGGTGTAATGATGATGGAAATCAAGCATTTGGGTCGCTGATTTGGTTTTTTTTTTTCGAATTACTTTGGCACGGGATTCCGGTTAGGGTCGTGCAGGGAGTCCTCCTAGCCTGGCCTCCTATTTCTCAGATTTGTGGCTGTCGAGTATACCTCACTTGCATTGGTTAGGCTTTGCATTCTTCTCTCACCCGTGCTCTCTTTGTGTCATTCTTTGTAAGTCACTTCAATAATCTACTCATGCGTTCCATCTAATGATTTCAATTGCGAATCATATCCCCTGTTTAAGGAACCCAATTCGTGGCCAGTCCTTACCTTTATTTTTGAGTACTTCGCCTGAAATTAGTCTGTGTTCGTCAAGATCCCAGTAATTTTTGGCTTTTTCCTTAAGGCTCTTTTCACTGCATGGCTTCTATTTGCGTGTTTTGTGTGTGTTTTGTTGGGTTCTTCACGATTACTCTAAATCAGATTTTTGCTGGTTTTGTCTGATTTGTGTGGTCTATTTGTTGGGTGTTTTACTGTGTACTTTTGTTGGATTTTGGTATAAGTAAACG
>AYJT01087799.1:0-10804 GCA_001278415.1 Ocimum tenuiflorum | reverse complement strand
CGCTGCTTAGGGATAACTTAGGCTATTTTGGCCTCTCACGGGGTTGTGTTTCTTCCATTTATTTAATAAATATATTGTTCAATTATCCGTCTTCTATCAATTGGTGCAGTGAGCGTGGGAAACCGATGGCGACAACTCGAAGCTCAGAGCGAAGGTTCGATCATGTGGAGAAGGTCATCAAGGATTTGGTAGCCGCCGTCCACAAACTGCATGGTCAGCTAGAGGAATTGGCGCGCGTCTAGCGCACAATTTTGGTTAAGATGGACTAGCTTTTGGCTCATTTCCCGAGGACAGCACGCCGCCACCTGTCTGCGAGGAATTAGGCGATGGCTCATCGCCGAAAGACGGATCCGCTGCTGCACAAGTTAAGGCTGCACCATATTTCCAGCCACAACTACAACTAACTGTGCAGAATACATTTGAAATCCCAGCCGCAACACTTGTGGATATATCTAAGGAATTGCCAACGGTATCTGTGATTGCTGCACAACCAGAAATCATTCCAGCGCTACTCAAATTTTCAGCAGAAAAGGCTACAAGGCTGCCCAACATTAATTTTAGCAATCTGCCACGAGTGATTGATAATCTTGCCTACGCTTCAGCCAACCCACCAGGAAAGAAGATTTATTCTGATGAGGACGTGTTGCGATTCGAGAAGATTTATTCTGATGAGGACGTGGTGCGATTTGAAATTCTCCATGACAATCTTGTTGCATCAGTTTTTCTAGATTTTAGCATCGATTGTTGGGCACGCCAAACCCGGCATGTGTATACTGCACACACTGATCATCCTCGATACCAGGAGATATTCAAGCCTCCATGGAAGCCCCCAGCAGTGCCATCTAATCACATTCAATGCTGCAGATGCAATTTTCTCAATCTTAACCTTGAGGACAAGTTCTTTACTTCAGCCTTGAGGACAAGGCTGTTTTAGGCGGCCAAGAGTATTGTTGCCGATCGGTTAATAAGGTATTCAAGGGTCGAACTTGAGCCTCAAGTTCGAAGGTTGAGGGTGAAGGTCGAGATTGTTCGAGGGTCAAGATGTCCAAAGGTCGAAGGTCGAGGTGTCCGAAGGTTCGAGGGTCAAAGTCTGAAGGTCAAAGTCCGAGGGTCGAAGTCAAGTCTACAGGTTGAAGTCTGAGGGTCGAATCTGTGATTCAAGGCTCGAGTATGCATGGGTCGAGTTCGAGCCATGCTTCATAGTAGTAGGTCTAATTGATCAGTTTTTGTTATTTATTTCTTATTTTGTTAGATATGGTAGGATAATTCTTAGATATAGTTTGTTAGATATGGTCATTATCTTGTTATCTTGTTAAATTAGGGTTTCATCTTTTCTATTTAAGGAGTTGTCTAGGTTAAAATTAGGGGTCGAATATTTTGAGTTTAAGGAGCAGTTCGCTGCTTAGGGATAGCTTAGGCTATTTTGGCCTCTCACGGGGTTTTGTTTCTTATGTTTATTCAATAAATATATTGTTCAATTATCCATCTTCTATCAAACATGGAGAATGAAAATGGAGGAAACCAGACAGTCTCGGAATGTGAAGAAACACTTTTCATCAAAGAGAAAACGGAAGAGGCATATCAAGAAAAAGAATGGTGCTTGATGTGGAGATTGTAGACCACAAAGTCCTTCAATGCCAAAACCCTTATGGAAACAATGAGGATGTTATGGAACCCAACCAAAGAATTGACGTGTGCCATGATGGGAGGAAACCTCTTCTCCTTTCACTTCAAGGCAAAAAGAGATATGGAAAAGGTGTTAAACATGGCACCGTGGCATTTCAACAAGCGGATATTGGTATTTATGCAAGTCTCAGAAGGAACCCAACCCTTGACTCTAAAGTTCGACAAGGCTGGATAAGATTATACGATCAACCCATGAAGGCCAGGAACCCAAAAACTCTCAGACTGACAGGAGGCAAATTCGATGAAGTTCTGGACATAGACCAAAAGTCTACACAAGGATTGATGCAAAGTGTGAGAGTGAGAATACTGATGGGCCTCAATAAACCACTAAAAAAGGGAATGAACATTCAAACAGGAACCTCACAACCATGTTTGATTCCAGCAACGTACAAGAGACTCCTAAATTTCTACTACTAGTGCGGAAAATGCGGACACAATTACCAAGAGTGTGAGGAACTAGAAGAGAATGAGGGCGATACACCAACTCAAGAAAGTGAAATGATATACGGGGACTGGATAAGAGCATCACCGATAAAAAAAGCTATCACCTTTGGAGTAACAAGCCAGGAAAGGTTAGAAGGAACAAGGAGAGGGCTATTCAAATAAATAGCAACACACCCAAGTGAACAAAAAGTGCAAAATGAGGAGGAGGATGAAATGACTGATGAAGTGCACGAGCTGGCAAAAAACCTTGAAAAAGTAGGGGTAAAAGAAAGCAAAGGAAACAAAAGCGCATATGCCAAAAAGGAATAAATTGTGAAAACAAAGAGCATACAGAAAGAAATGCACAAAACACACCGAAAGGGGATACAACACAATGTGAAGCACTGAGTACTCTTGAAAGAGATGAAGTGCTCAAGACGGTTTTTTGAAGCAAGCGAGACAGGAAAAAGAGACAAAGACTGGAGCAAAAAATGACAAATAGCGACATAGTTGAATCTACTCTTCTCCTAGTCAAGCTCACATACACTCTCACCCCACTTTTAATGAACATGATTGGAGCGAGCCAACAAGGCATCACAAAAGGGGATATAAAGAAAATGACAGAGAGGACGAAGGAAGAAGGAGCACTTGTGCGGAAAATACGAGGATGGAAGAGACAGAGTACTGCTAGGAGGGGAGAGTTACCAAAGAATACTCAAAAGATGACTAAGAGAAACGATGACTGCATGGAAATTGAAGAAACGTTCAAAGAAGGGCTGAAGCGAGTGAAGATGGAAATTGACGATGCATCAACGGCAGAGGCTACGCAGCAACCCTGCCGAGCACAATGAAGATGTTAAGCTGGAACTGTCGCGGGCTTATGAACCCGGAGAGAGTTCGTACCCTAAAAAATATCCTAACCGATGAGAGGCTGCAAATAATTTTTCTCATGGAAACACAACTTCTTGAGCACGAGATGATGAGATTGAATAGTAGAAGAATAAGATACACAGGTTGTATGGCGATATGCTGCACGAAGGACAGAGGCAGAAGTGGAGGAATTTTTTAATGTGGGCTAAACAAACAAAAGTTGAAGTCAGATAATATTCTCAGCACCACATAACCGCGCATGTCGAGGACGACATCGATAATAAATGGGACTGCATAGGGATTTATGGATGGCCGGAGAGCAAAAACAAATAGGGGGATTTTAAATGAAATCATGCTGAGAGAAGAAAAAATGGGGGCAATTATAGAGCTAATGCGGACATGAGCGCGTTCAGAGAAGCGATTAGGAATTGTGAACTTGAATATCTGGGCTTTTGCGAAAATATATTTACCTGGACAAATGGAAGGCTCGATGGAGACAACATCCAATGTCGTCTTGATAAAGCTTTGGCATCAGAAGAATGGAGAAAAATATACCCTCAAACAACGGTCACTCACCTACCATGGGTAAATTCAGACCATAACCCCATTATAATCTACAGCAAAGCTGAAGAGCCTGAGGATAGGAACAACAAGAAGAGACTTTACCAAATTGAGCATGCTTGGCTTCACCATCCAGATTTTGAAACAATTCTGGAAAAGAGTTGGCATGAGACAAGTACTTGCAGCAACATGGATAGCAAAATGACAAAGTGTGCTAATATGCTAACTTCTTGGGCGCGTGTTAAATTTGGAAGTATTAAACAACAGAAGGAGGATTTATGTAAGAAGCTTGAGGATCTTCAAAATAAGACTTATACAGAGGAAGTCAAGAAAGAGATACGAAATGCAGAAACAGAGCTTGAGGAGATTCTCAAGAGGGAGGAAACAATGTGGATGCAAAGGAGCAAATTGCATTGGAACAAGGAGGGTGAACGCAACACCAAATACTTTCACAGGAAAGCTACTAATAGAAAATAGAAAAACACCATAAAAGCGCCGGAGGATGAAAACAGTAAAATGTTGACGAAGCAAGAAGAAATAGTGGAGGAGATGACCCGATACTATAAAAACATCTTCCAAAAGGAGAACTGCGATCACTTTGATGAAGCTTGGGATGCTATCAGGAATAGGGTCACAGAAGACATCAACGAGGACTTAATCAGAGAGTACACGGAGGAGGAGGTGATGACGACGCTCAAACAGATGTACCTGCACAAATCGCCAGAACCAGATGGTATGTGTCCTCTTTTTTTTCAAAAAAATTTTGGAAAATTATCAAAAAGATTTTATGAGGGATGTATTGGATATCTTAAACCACGGAAATAATCTTGAACACCTCAACCATACATTTATCACCCTTATCCCAAAAGTCAACAAACCAAAAAATCCAAAACACTTTCAACCTATTAGCCTATCAAATGTCATTACCCGTGTTATTTCAAAAACGATAGCCAATAGAGTCAAAAAAACACCTACCAAAGCTCATTGCGGAGACACAAAGCGCGTTTATCCCAGAGAGACTCATCACAAATAACGCTGCTATAGCCTTCGAAACCTTTCACTTCTTAAGGAAAAAAACACAAGGAAAGAAAATGTGGGTAGCAATGAAACTTGATCTAAGCAAAGCGTATGATAGGGTCGATTGGTCTTTCTCAAAAATATGCTTAAAAAGATGGGTTTTCATGGTAACTGGATTAAGTTGGTTATGAAACTGGTCCGAACGGTATCATATTCCCTTCTTATTAATGGCAAAATTTCTCCTTCCTTCACATCTAGTAGGGGGCTCTGTCAAGGAGACCCCTTATCTCCTTTCTTGTTTTTTATTTGTTCAGAAATGTTCTCGGCGATGCTGTAACAAGCAGAGGAGTATAAGAGGATACATGGAATAAAGATAGCTAGAATGGCCCCGGCGATCTCGCACCTACTCTTTGCCAACGATTCCATCCTCTTCACCAGGGCTAAAAAGGAGGAAATCACAGAGTTAAAACAAATCATTGAGGTATACTAGAAAACTTCAAGTCGGTAAATCAACATGGAGAAAATAGAGATTATATTCAGTGCTAATGTCCCGATGGAAAGAAGGAAAGAAATTTGTAGTATTAGCGGAACAAAAGAGATGAGTAACAATGGGAAATACCTTGAGATCCCTACCATTGTTGGTAGAAAAAGAGAGAAATCTTTGCATGGATTGTTGACCGAGTCCACAGGAAAATGAAGGGATGGATCCGAAAGCATTTATCACAAGCAGGGAAGGAAATCCTCATTAAAGCGGTCGTCCAGGCAACATCGAGCTATACTGTGAGCTGCCTTTTCCTTCCTTTGACAACCTACTAGGAAATTGAGTGAGCAACAACTTGATTTTTTTGGGGATTGAAGGTTGAAAATAAGAAGATCCACTGGGCCTCATGGGGAAAGCTCAGTTCGTCAAAAACGAATGGAGGACTGGGCTTTAGAAAACTCTACTGCTTTAACTTAGTACATCTTGCGAAACAAATTTAGAGAATGCTTTTGAATCCACACACGCTTATGGGGCGTGTCCTCAAAGCTAAGTACTTCCCAAACAAAGAAATCCTCGAAGCCTCACTCGAATACCAATCGAGCCACATGTGGAGAAGCTTTCATAGAACTATCCAAGTCATCAAGGAAGGGATTGCATGGAGGGTCGGGAACGGACAAAAAATATGCATGGGAGAGTATAGGTGGATTGGTACAACAGAACAAAGACGACCAAACTTGATGAACAAACCAGATATGAAAAATGAAAAGGTGAGCCAACTGATTGGAGAGAACAGCCTGGGACAAGGATGCAGTGGAGAAAATCTTTACAAAAGAAGATTATGAGTACATCCTTACAATGCCACATGGTAGAGCTAGCACAGAGGACCGAATTGTGTGGAGACATACTAAAAAAGAAAACTTCACAGTGAGATCGACTTATTTTGAATTTTGCAAACAACTGATCAAATCTGATCATGTCCTGCCCTCATATAGTCATACTCCAAAAGAGTGGCGCAAAATGTGGACCCTTAAGGTCCACCCATGTATCAGAATGTTCGCATGGTAAGCATGTAACATAGCACTACCCATGAAGAATGAGCTAATACGAAGAGGTATCGACGTCGACCCCATTTGTACCATGTGCGGTGAAGATAAAGAATCTTTAGATCACTTAACTCTATTGCAAAATGGCAAAGGAAGTGTGGTACATATTCCTTTTAAGGATTGAAACCCAGAAGCTAAAAGAAACGTCCTTCAAAATTCTTTTCTGGGATTTTTGGGAAGTAAGATCCGAAGGAGTTGAACTTTTTCTTATGACTGCATGGGAGATCTGGAGAGCAAGAAATGCGAGGGAATTCGAAGATGGTAAGCTGGACATTGAGAAGATCGTGATGACAACATGCAATTAGTGGAATGGTTTCATCAAAGACACGAAGAGAACAAAGGTAAACAACCAAAAACCAAGAAAGAAAGGTGGCTGGCAGAAACCAAATAAGGGTTCGATCAAAATGAATGTTGATGTTGCTGTCCTTAGCCATAGCGAGATCGGGATGGGCTTTGTGGTTAGAGACGAGGAAGGGAAAACGGTACTAGCAGCCAAGTCTATTGCTCGAGCTCAAGGCAATAGTGCACTCCTTGAGGCGCTGGCTATCCGATTTGCATTGACCATACCAACTCAATTCCATATCCGTGTGCATACTATTGAAAGTGATAATCTAGAGATAGTGCAGCAGGTAAATGGTGTCCAAAATCTGAGTCCGTTTTGCGATGTGGTGATTGAGGACATCAAAAATTTAGCCGAAGAAATGGGATCTCCTGAGTTCAAACATGTCCCTAGGATGGCTAACAAAGCAGCCCACGAAGCGGCGAAAAGCAGAAACTTCTTATGTATCAGACATACCCCTACGCACCTTTATAATGTTCTAAAAAATGATGTACTAATCTACTGAATTTTGGAATGAAAGATCGATATGTTCCCCCTAAAAAAACTAAATTACACCACATAAAACGACTATCGTCACAATTTTCAAAAATCGAGCAACAACTATCAATATTGTATCTAAAATATTTTGTTCAAACACATTTAACATTGTATCTCATTGTGTTAGCACAAGATTTTATCACAAAAATAGCAATTTTGAGAAGAGAAAATATCGATTACAAGTCCACAGAAATGTTTTATATGTGTGTTACAGTTGCTGAAAAAATCTCAATTTTGAATATATTTGATAGCCTTTGAATGTATACATGATATACAAAAATAAAGTTAAATCAATTGAGATATAGTTGATTAAAGTTTTAAGATAGTTGTTAAATATGAAATACAATTAAATGAACGAAATACCCGAAACTACGTCGTTTCCAACTCAGCAGGTGTGGTGTGCTGTATAGAGAGAGTTTCGTCTTCCTCCCTCAAATCCTGAGCAAATCGATAGAGATGGCCTCATCGGTGAAGTACGTGCGAGTGGGTCCAAACTCCGCCAGCCTTGAGGAGGCGCGGCGTCGCGTCTTCGACTTTTTCAAGACCGCCTGCAGATCCATTCCCACTATCATGGAGGTTTACAACCTCGACGACGTCGTTACCCCCTCCCAGCTTCGCTCAACCGTCGCTTCCGAGATCCGCAAGAACGCTCACGTCGATAACCCCAAGGTCGATCCAATTGCTCTTCCTATTCGTTGTTGAATTATAATTGTCATTGAAGATCTTTTTTTTGCTATTGCATAGTGGTGTTTGCATTTGGGGGAATTGAGTTACTCCAGCTGGATTCTAGAAATAGCCAGATAAAATTTAATTAGGTATTCCATCGGTTCGTACATTGTTTACATACAAGGGTGATTGTTCCGGTACTTTATGAATAACTGGAACGATAATAATTAGAAAATAAAACAAAAAAGTTGTTTGGGTGTCTATGAATCCATTTGTAGAAGCAATCTATGAAATTGAAGGTAGAGATGTCTAGGACCTGAAATGGGGGCTCCTTGGTTTTTGGTTCCGAATTTTGACCAATACTGGTGATGAAGAACTTTCTCAGATTTGGCTGGTTTTTTATGTGGATTTTACTTCGCTCATTAACTTTTCTGGATCCTAGAATGAGATTAAGTTGTGTTGTTTTGAGTCGAACAAGGTTGTCTGTAGAAAATTATAGAAACTAGTTAGTTCTTCTTATAAAGAACTGGTGTTAGCTATTTGGGTTTGATTCAGGTTATAGAAGGATGTTTTGGATGAATGGTAGAGACAAGATACTTTTTTGTGATTCACAATTCTCAGTCTCAAATTGTTCTAGCTTCACTGGAACACTTATTGAAACTTAACTGTTGATGTTGTTAAACTTAATTCCGATTTTGATAAAATGTGATGACATGTATCAGAGTCTGATAGCAAAGAGTTTATCTCATTCTGCATGACTTTGCTTCTATTTAATTTTGGATTTGAACCATATACATCTGCTATGGGGATCTACTGATATCATAGAAACCGTATTCCCATTTTAATACTTTTCTGAGGTTTTAGCTTTGATACAGCTACACAGGGCTTTCCATCTGCACATTGCTTCTCTCTAATTAGCTGCTCAACATGATTTGTCTTATTTCTTGTTGTGACTTTTCTAAGCTGTTGATATGTCATGTACGGCCACATTAACAAAATCTTGCAGTCAAAAATTTTGCTGGAAATAGAAATCAAAATTTTCCTCTTGAGGGTTGTTAAAATTTAAGACAGGTCTCATGTGTCTTCCATGAGCAATTAAGTTTCAAAATGAAGGAATATGTTCACAGTAACTTATAGACTCGATTGTTAATTGATCAAGTTATAAGGGTCGCTAATCACCTTCAACTTCGTGGAGTAAAACGACTGAGCATTTACAAAGACCCTGTTTATTTTTTCTCATTACTTTTGCGAAAAATGTACAGATCATTGATATGCTGCTCTTCAAGGGAACAGAAGAATTGAACAACATTGTAGAGCATTCAAAGCAGCGGCACCACATTATTGGACAATATGTCTTGAATCGTCAGGATATGCCCCAAGATGTTGGGGCCAAGGATCCACGATCTGAGTTCCTGAAAAAATTCCTCCGAAGCAATTACTTTTGAGTCTTTTTTCCCTATCAATATGCCTTGGAAGAATAATGAGTCTAGGATGAAACCACTGAGAGAATCGAGTTGCTGTGTGTTTCGAGAAACAGAGAAACGACCCCGTTTTTCTAACTCGAGCGCTCATAAATATTACTTTCAAGACTATCTGGTAAAACTGAACAAAGCTTTGAACTAGTAGTTTCATTTGTTGGTGAAGTTGATCGACTATTTCGATGGTGCTACTGTAGTATGTGTTTTGATTTATGGTGCTACAGTAATATGTTTCTCGGAGAAGCATATTTGCGTGGCATGTTGCTGGATGATATAATAATTTAGCACTTCTACATATTCTGGTGGAATATTGGCGAGTTTCTTTTTTGTTTTCCTTGGTAGTTTTAAGAAAATCTCTTGCCGACGTCTATGGAAATGAATGATTGTTACTTGCCTGGCTTGATATTTTGAAGCTATATGATGTTTGTAGAAGAATCAAAGTTTGAAACGGCTTAAGTGGGCAAAATAGAAAGAGGTCGATTTTGACAGTGTTATTTGGGTCAGGGGAAATATTAATTGGATCACTTGATAACAATGATTCACTTTATGATAAAAGACTAGGTGAATTATGCTCATTGAAAGTTATTTTCACAGTTTTTTTAAAAGAATAAACCTGAATTTCATATCATGATAAAAAAGTTACAGCATGAGCTGCAATTCAAAGATGAAGGCATTCAGGCTATATATACACGTTCATTAACAAAACAAAGACCTTGAGAAGGAAACAATCTGCAAAGGTGGAGAATATCCACAATGATCGTTCTTGGATGAGAAAGCTTCAAAACCAGATCTTTGTTGTCCATTTCAAGATTATATTTGGTACCCTTCCTGAGGTATGCCAAAACTTTTGTTTCCTCAACTCGTGTGTTTTTCCCGGCGATCAAGAGAAGCGCCCGATCGAGTTGAGCTTCAGCCATCCAACCGTCCATGGAAGTTGGTGATTCAATGATGTTCGGTGGCTGGCTTTCCTTCCCTTTGATAGCATGAAGAATATATACATCCAATCTTGGATTGGAAAATAGATGTTGAATTTGGCGTCTTCCTTGCGACAAGCTGGGCCTTGTTGGTTGGGAGTGTAGATTTCATGTGAAGAAGAAGTTGAGCTCCATGTGGATTGGTCATTTTAGTTGTGCAAGGAGGTCTACTTTTCAATTTATACTAGCAAGATATGTATAGCGTAATACTCTGAACTGAAAATGTAGTGAAAATGTGTCTACTCAAGAATTGTTTTGCGTGCAAGAAGTCGCACTATAAGAAAAAATCTCGTGTGTCATTGATATGAATGTCATGACATACCTATCTATCTATGTATGCTTTCAGCAATGTGAATACTGAATATATTGTACTGAATTCTATATGTATTGCTGAATATGTTGTTTGAAATGTTGATTGGAACTTGGTAGCGCTAATTAACTTTTTGAATTGACGATGAGGATGATGATGATGCCTTGAGGTGCTTATCTTCATATATGCATCTTTACTATGTTTTTCTCGTTATCATACAATACTTTGATATATCTTACTGGTGTCAGATTTATATTGAAGTCAAACACTTTGTTATTGATCATGTTGGCTTCAAATTGTATATCTTTTCTTCTTCTAAAAACTAGGTTGTCACCCACGCGATGCGTGGTGGTTGATG
>AYJT01087784.1:0-12608 GCA_001278415.1 Ocimum tenuiflorum | reverse complement strand
GGCGGCAAACGTAGAAGTTGATTGTCGTGCGGCTCTACCTCTGAAGAGTGATTTTTTAATACGCCGTGGGGGCTCAAATAACACATATAATTATCGCTATAATTCTCACATAGGATTCCTGATCAGATACCTCTACTAAAGAAATTTTCGATTCGCCGTGAAACCATGTGTAGCAATGCCGTGTATATATATACATGATTCATATATATATATATACACACACATACATGTGTGTGTGAGAGAGGAGTTTTTTTTTGATAAGTAGGTGTGATGAGGTGAGAGAGGGAAATGGGCAATTGATTAAATAAATGAAAGAGATTTTTGGATTTAATCCACGCATGTTTGGAATTTATTTATTCAACAAATATAGATCGTTATTTTACGGAGCGTGGATCTCCATTACACCTATGTATTACATATTAATATTGAGGAGGTCTCTTGTTAGACGACCTAAATGATTTAGGCTTGTTTAGGTTTAGAATCAAAGGTAAATATGAATTTGGGTTTAGGATCCGAGACGAGCATGAGTTTGGGTTGGTGGAAATGAACTATTTAGATCGCCTAAATCGTTTAGGGGATTTAACACAAGTTTTTGTCATTAATTTTTCATTATGTTTTACTACTTTCTGTATGCTTTAATGTAGTTTTGCTGACATTATGTTCCACAATGTTTTTCTGAGTTTATCTGATTACTTGACTATTAAAATTTGATTATTTTCAATTATGTACTAAACTAATTATATATTCTAACTGGTTTTAACAAACTCACGTAATGTCTGTAAAACTAAACTAAAGTATATTAAATTGAAATTGAGAAAAATAAGTAAAGCATAATGGGTTTGGATTATCTACTTAATATAGTGCTACATTCTCTACTATATTATCAAATTTGTTAATTTTTATTTAATATTTTTCGTAAATTTTTCATGTTTTCTACATAAATATTCACAGTTATTAAGTGAGGTTGATCCTAAAAAAAATTTATAATATTTTATATTATTTACATACAAATCATTTACTAAAGATAGAATATGAAATACCAAAAATACTGCAAAAACTTATGGGATAGGATGAATCCTACTTAATTGTTTATATAAGTAAATATAAAATATAACATATCAAAATTTAGGGAAAATGATTCATTAAAATAAAAAACTGAATAATATAATAGTTGATGTAACAGAATAACATAGTAGAGGATGTTATATTATAATTAGGCCACAAAAATAATAATAAGAAATTAAATAAAGATTAAAAAAATGAGTGAATTTCATTTTTGATCCCTTCGGACACGGTCCCGTTTTATTTTGGTCCCAAAAAATTACTTTTAGTCCCAAAACCCAAATTTTGCAATTTTGGTCCCAAAATCAACGAATTTGTACATGAATCATATGTTCATTTGCTCAATTTATCTTATATTATTCTTAATAATTCAAAGAAATTAGAATTAAAATTACCAAAATAGTTTTTAAACAAAAATTACAAAAATATTTTGATGAAACATTTGCTGATGGAACCAAAAATGCAATATTGAGACTAAAAGTAAATCTTTGGGACCAAAATGAAACGTGACCGTGCCCTACGGGACCTAAAACTCAATTTACTCTTAAGAAAACATATTAGAATAATAGATCCAAAATGTAAAAGAAATGAATTCCAGCCTTGAAAATTCATAAAATCTCCAACCCTAAAATTGTGTGTGTGTGTGTGTGTGTTGTGAGGTGTCTAGGGTTTGGTTGACAGTTTATGATTGGAGGGTATGATTGGACGATTTTACCCCTGAAGCCTGATATTTATATAACTATCTTGTCAGTTGGCATTTTTCCAAGAAAGGGATGATAACAATACTAAAATGAGCAATTCATTGGGTGCATCTCGTTTGTCATGCCTAAATCTGGAAACAGATAATATAATTATATATATATATATATATATATATGTATACTTACACACACACATTATCTATATATGTCAACTCTTATTATTCACTTTTCATATTTACATACGCTACCTATCATAGATCATGCAACTTTAATATATGTGTTTCTTTTTTTCAAGTCATAAACCCATAAATTTAAAAATTATAGTGCACGTCGGGATCGCAATCACATGAGAGCACCCCTTAGTATGATATATTTAAACAAATTTTGCATGTGCAAATTGTAAAATCATCATATACAATCTAATGGAGAAATCAGATCCAACCATTTCAAAATCTTATGGATGAAATTTGTTCTCATTTCTCATCATATTTAGAGTTCTCATATGAATATGTTTCTGTGCATATACTATATGCATGTATGGTAGTCTCCAAGTAGTGTATGGAATTTTATTTTTGGGTTGGTCATGAATCCGAACACGGTTGATTGTATGAAATTATGCTACTGAATAGATGTCGGTGTTCAGACGCGCATCGTAAGTGAACTCTATAAAATTAATATTTTAGGATACTTATCTTCATGAACTAAATAACTAAAATATAAAAGACTCAGCATAGCTAAATAAAAATTATAACAACTCTTCAATCCCACTTGCTTATCATGGATTCATGGGCTATCTTATATTTTATGAAAAGAAAAATAATTGTGTTCAAATTCTCAGTTACATTACATATTTTATTATTTTTAGCTGTGTTTAGGGTTTAGTATAGAGTTAGATCTAATTATTTTTATGAGTCCTAAATGATTTTAATTATACTCAATTAGGTTACACAACTATTATGTGTAATTCTAAAATAATTAATAATTAACCAAAAAAAAACAGCTTACTAAAAATAAGAACAACACAAACTTAACTTTGGGGCAAATACTTTAGAGATTAGATTAGTGTACAAATGAAAAGATTTGTATATCATTAGAAGAAGCTAGAAAAGGGCCAAACAAGTGTTGGAATATATATGTGTGTGTGTGTGTGTGATGATAGTTGCAAGTTGCAAGGAGTAATGAGTAGTGATTTTAATATTTTATTTATAGCATACACTTTTTTCATTCTTTTCATGAAAGCAAATTCTTTTCATTTGATAAACAAAAAGGGACCAATTAATTCGATCCTTTGCAGCCAAATAATAATCGATTACAGCATTAAAATATTCATTATTGTCTCACATTTCAAGGGATAAAAGAAAATATTGATTGACATGGTAAAAAACCGGCGTACTTCTTCTTTTTCTTTTTCTTTTTTTTCCAATATTTAAGTTTCAATAAACCCATTCAAATGCCCGCAGGTAAACTCAAATCATTAATCTTTAAAATTATAAAAAAGATTTTATCCACTGTACCCGAAGTTAATCGAATAAAATAACTTATTAACATAGTTGTTTTGGTTGAAAGGACAAATCTGAAAATAGATATAAATTCTTATACAACTTTTAAGTTGTATAAGAACAAAGGACAAAGAATGTTATTTAAAATGCTTACACTTCACTCTGGGAAAGAAAAGTAGAAAAGCAAAAAAAGAATAATACAAAAATAAAATATACAACGAGCAAAATAAAATTAATTTACAAAACAAAATGTACCCCAATTAGTGCTTGTTGATTCGACTTTTACTCCAAATAAAATTTTGTTGCTAAACATCAAAATTAATATATTTCAAAATAACTAAATAAAATAATAGATGGGGTATAATCAGATTTTGGAAAATGATTAAAGGGTGAAAATGTTGCAAAAAGAAGAATTTAAGAATGTACTTCCTTTTTGGGAGCGACAATTCCGCATGGAGTATAAAGACCGGAGGATCCCCCGTCAGAGGTGGTATCGTGGCTTTTTACGATGCAAACGGAGCTTTTAAGTCTCGTTCTATTGTAATTTAAATTAGGCTTAATCTCTTTTTTTTTTTTTTAGAAAGAAAATGTATTTTTTAAACGTTTTAAAAATAAAAAGGATTTTTTTTTTGGAGAAAAAATTAGATCAAGGTATTCGTGTAGTCGCAGTCGTTGAAAAGCGGCCGCAGTTATTCACGAATGATGTGAGAGTGTTAACAAACTTCAATTTATGATTCCCCCACATCGTGGGCCCCACTACAATCCTTTCACAAATAAATTAAATATTTGTTTTTTGGTAAATTATAATTATGCTTGGTTTATTATAAGGGGACATTAATAATTTGGAATCATTAATTGATGATTGCCTTTCAACTATTGACAAGATCTATGGCTCACGTTTTTTTTCCAATTAAATATTACACCATAATTATTTGGGAGGATGATGATGACGACGACTTTGAAATTTATTAGAGTATATGTGTACTTATAAGTAATCAATTATGCATGTGGCATGCCATTTACTCTCAACACGACTTACACTAGTGTAAGAGAGTTCACTATATTAAATTTCTTAAATAGTAAGAATAATAGTAATAATAATGATAATGCACCATTTATCAACTTAGTATATAAATTAATGGAAAAATATTCGATTATATTTTGAACTATGCGTTTTCTTTCAAAAAATAATACAGATTATTCGAAATTTTATGTAAATGTTCAAACTATCGGAAACTGTTCGAATATAGAATGGATTTGTGTTTCCGGCACCGGAAAATTGAGCCATCGTGTTGCATTCTGAATTTATAGCGTGATCAGACGAAATCAATCTTGAATATTTTCAAATACAACTTGTTAACTTAGTTTTCCGATGGCAAAAATTGAATATCCTTTCATATTTAAATAATTTTTTTATAATTTGTATATTTATATAAAATCTAAAATAGTTTTATTATTTTTAAAAAATGACGCATAACTTCGTATGTAATTGAATATTTTTCCTAAATTAATTTTTAAATAGTGATCAATCTTGGTCCTTTTTTTCACAATTTGTCAATAGAATCCAGGTAAAAGGTAAGTAGATCTTACAAAAAAGACAAAACCCATTAAAAAATTAATATATCTCTTTTGGTATTAGTTGTTGATAGATCATAATAATTTAATAAATACTATTTTGGGTGTGGTTTGACCATACAGCTAGCGCCTACACATTACACCTACATATTTTGTAATTATAAAAGGAGACAATAACATACCCTTCTTGATATAAATAATTAAAAAATTACTTCCAGAAAATTCGCCGTCACTATTTAACCCTAGACATTGAAAAGGAATAGATTTGAAAATATCGACTAGTAAATAAAAATTGGGTAAAATAAAAGGTAGACTTACTCTTGAAGTAATGAAATGATTATGAATTTCTTTCAAAGGATTTATGCACTGACAGAAAACCTATGTCTTGGAGTAGTGCATCAGAATCGAATATCTACCGAGACTATGCTTGTTTATGATTTTTCAAAATATTTTGAAAAAATTATAGAAAGATGTTTTGTTCGATTTTTCTTTTTTTTCCTGAAAAAAAAAACAGAAATAAATTTTCAAACTTTTTTAGGAAATCTTATTTTTGAAAAGATCAAGTGCACTTTTTAGAAGAAAACTTGTAGTTGATTATATAAATTCAAATGATAAGATTTTCATGGGTAGTTTTCGATCGAATATCCTCTACTACTTAAAACGATCCATCATGAAATTAGACAAAACAAATAAAACAAACAACACCAAAGCATTAAAAAGAGTAAAATAAATGACAAATAAACAAAAACCCAGAAATTTCCTCTTATCATCTTCCTCGTTCGACAAAACATCTTTTGTACAGCATGTCCGTTCAAAAAACCAACGCAGATAATACATATCAAAGCTCTACAGTTGAAGATATACGAAATCGAAATACAGCAAGAAAACGAAAGAACGCTTGAGCCTCTGAATTACACACAAGTAGCTAAAACTATTTTACATGGTGGAAGAATATGGGAAAAAAGAAGAAACAAGAAACACAGCAATGCTATGTGTTTGGGATAGTTAGCGGGTTCTAGCAGTTAGATTAATTCGCGTTGTTAGTGTCAGAGGCGCGTTGGCCGGTCTTCGACTAATTTGGTTAGAGATGTATGTATAATAAGATGTGGAGTGGCTGTTAGAACACAAGGGTGATGAACCAAACCTCGACTTGTTTGGACATCGGTTAAGGTCAAATGTGGAAGCTGCTACAGTTTGGATGGAGAATTCTGTCATCCTTCGTGTATCAAGAGATCCTTGGATATTAATGCGATTCTTTGCTTCGTACTGTCTGACCGGAGATTTTCACCTTTGAAGCCGAGCTGGGGCAAGAAAAGTCAGAGACCGATAAATAAACATGTGATGACATCAAAAATCTATGCCTACTATAAAAGTGTTTATTTTTGCATTTTTTTTTGTCCTCTCAAGTATTTTAATACTGCACAATAATGTACAAAGTTTTAAGGAAAAAATGAAAATTAAATATTTTTATTTTAATACCGCGCATACCAACAATTTAATTTTATATTTATTCATTTTAATATCTATTTGCATATGAGGAACTTCACTGTAATCTACATTCTACTATATTATATAGAGCTGTTTAAACATACTGTTGACTTGTAAGAAGAAAAAGGTGGGAAAAGGAAGGACCTCGGATTGAGTTTCGGGAGAGAACCAGCGTAACAAGATGCCAAGGTGCATGACTGCTGGTATAAGCTTGAAAAGCAATGGTGTAGTTACCTGCAGAAATAGATTAGTCGTAAACTATCTTTACATCGTTTAGGAGCCATTTTAGTACGAGGACAAGGTTGCTACATAAACTTAGAGCATAATTAGGTGCCCATTATTGATGAAGCTATAGATCTAATTAGGCGCTCACAATTGACGAAGCTATAATCACTCATTCGAGGCTAGAGTATAACTATTAGCAGCATGGTTTCGCATTTGATTGCATCTAAGCTTCTCTAATTTATAAAAATTGGATGCCAATAGAAGGTTGTATGCTGTATGTATGAAAATTAAATAAGATGAATAGAATGCAACTCATAATATTGAGCATTTGTCACATAACAGCAGTGGCACATATACATATACAAGTACGTATATAATGAATGAACTAAATCTAGTGGAAATATTATTATTATTACCAGACTGAGAGCTGTAGTTCCAAGAAGCAGCAGGTACACTTTCCCCTGAAATAAGCAGTCCAATTTCATTTTAAGAAAAGAGTAGAATATCTTATTAATATCAAGTTAGAATAAACTGCAACACAAGTATTACCTCAACAAGATGAAGATTTGAGGCACGACTAAGCAATACAAAAGCGAACTCCCCAATTTGTGCCAAAGACATGCCAACCTACATGGCTCAAGTATCGAGGTTACTGTTAATGAGTAAATGTACAAAAAAAAAATCAAATGTTTACAAATAAGGTAGCGTCTTACCAGAAGCGAAGTTTTGTTGTTGTAGCCAAATCCCTTGACAACACCAGAAATTACTATTGTTTTAACAATGACGACCAGAATAACTGACGCAAGCAAGATATCAACATGATTCCATAGAAAATGAACATGGATTAACATGCCAATGCTAGCCAAGAAAAGAGCAGCAAACATGTTGCGAATAGGTTCAACCTGGATAAAGAAAATGACTCCAAGTCAAATGGCCATAAAAGTATATGTCTCCATAAGCAAATGACCACAAAATGGTGCACCCAGAAATGCAAAATTTTCACAAAACATCTTGATATCGACACGTGTAGTAAATTTGTCCAGTAATTCAAGATTAAATTACTCATACTTGTTCAAGCGTATGCTGAGCAAGATCAGTTGTAGCTATCATTACTCCAGCAGCAAATGAACCCAATTCTAAACTGAGGCCAAGCTTGTCACTACACTGGAATACATGAAGAAGTATAGAATCCATCAAGTTTGAGGTAAGATAAAAAAGTAATGCTCATAGACATGATAAGGGAGCATGGCTGAAGTTAAAAAGAAAGTGCCAAGGAAACTAACCCAAGCAACTAGAAGGCAAAATGCAACTGACGCCAACTGATAAAGCTCATTGGTCTGTGAAAGGAGATGAGAATCTTATAATAATTTTGACCAATTTACACATGCACATATTTGTAATATGCAACTTGTCTTTGTGAAAGACAAGCATCTCAATTCAATAAAGAAACATAAAGAACAAAATTGCAGAAGCACTTCAGATTACCTGAGATGACAAACTTATCATGAGTTTCAAGAACCAAGGCACACATGTCCGGGAAAATATTGTTAGTGCTGCCAAGAATGCAATCAACACCACCAACCTGGCTAATGGATTATCAGTATGATGTCCAACAGTTTTAAGGTTTTTGCAGTTTTTTTGCGGGAAAAAAATTAATATTTGATGAACAATCGAAAGGGGAAAAAAATGAATGCCTATATGAGATGTAGATTAAACACCAGTTGTTTCTTGGACTAAACCAATCAGAAATAGTCAGACTTATAGGAGAGTCTCTTGGAGTAAAAACTTTTTTGAGAATGTCCAGTGAAAAGGAAAAAAAGAAAGGATTGAACTTACGATTTGGTCATGGAAATAACCCCCTGCATAACACCAGAAGTTCCACCAAGAACTGGAAGCATAGCAAATAGCAAACCCACAGCACAGTCCTGACAATTAATAAGTACATTTTCATATAAAAACACATAAAACACATTAGGGAAAAGAAAGTTATAGTTAAGAAAACAGGAAGGATCACTAACTTTTCTGTGGGTCCATAATTTAAAAAAAGGCCATTAATTATAAGGAATTGATAGTCAGGATACCTGTAAGATCAGTGTGCCAATAGTTACTTGACCATGAAGTGCATTAGTACTACTTTTCTCCGTCAGGAACTTATAGACCTATTTAAGAAAGTCATGAATAAGGAAAAACCCCATCCACATGGAGAAGAGAAAATGGCATCCCCTCCCAGAACAAGATAGTACATTTACTTTTTCCCATTTGAAAAAAAATATAATATCAGCAAGGCTCAACCAAGTCATTTGTGCACTGAGCTTACCACTGCTGTAGATGACATCGAAAGAAAAGCACCTACAAATACACCCTCGGAAGCTTTGCCACCACATGCCTGAAATAATGATCCTAAAGTTAGACTTCAAATTGCAGGAAAAAGGAGGTGGTTTCACAGAGTAAAAATAGATTTGAAACTAGGCCAAGGGAATAGCTAATTGTTTTCGAGTAACTGAAGCATAAAAGCTGAGTTTAAATTAGAGAGAGAAGTAAGGCATACACTGTAAAAGTAGAATATAAAATCTTAGCTCAATATGATTTTCAAACTGTAATTATCCATGAGATTTTTACACCAATTCTTTCTTCTTTCTTTCTTTTTTATTGTTTGGATTTCGTATCTAAAATTTTCGACCATCAATCAGTTATCCAGCTTTGAGGAAAAGTAAGAGGAATAAAACAAATCATCTGCATGAAACTTGCCATAAGCTTCCCTAAGAATCAATAAATTGTTGTGTGCTATCACATCCTTTATTTTTAATACTTAACTGTGGCATTGCAGACAAGATTATATAACCTCTCTCAGACAATGCCCCCCATATGACCCCCATTAACCAAAGCTTGTAGACTTGTTATTGAATAACTCTAATTTCTACTCTATGAATAACTACTAGTTTTTAAATTTCCTCAAATTAGCAGCGACAAACTATATCAGAAGCTCATCAGCTGGTTTCAACACTTGCAGCTCCAGTTTAACAACATATTCCAGTAAGCCAGCCTTTTACAAGCAGAATCAGACTATCAGAGTAAGGAGAATTTGTGGTAACTGAAAATCACAAGCCAGAATTGCTTTGCAGGTCCCATAGTTCATCTTATTATCAGTTATCAACTTAATGAGGAACTTAAAAAGCTTTTCTCAATGATGAAAGAAACAATTGAAACCCATCCGGTGAACATACCGAGGCTATAATCCCGCACAGGCACATGAAAAAAAGAATTTGGAGTAAGCCACCAAGAATAGCAACTGCACGAACAACTCGTAGCTGTAATGTTAAACAGGTCATTAGCTTAGGATAGCTAATTGCTTCAAATCTGAATACACATTGAAAGGAACAGTACTGTGACGGTAAAGCAGCCTACAAAAGCAGCTAACCTTAGTTGTAGAGAATTCCAGGCCAAGGGCAAATAGAAGGAAAATTACACCAAACTGTGCCACTGTCTCAACCTGTAAGCACCATGCATCAGAATGAAAACGAGGGTTATCACAAACAACATAAAATAACAAGTTATGAAAGACTCATTATAAGTTACCAGAAAATAGAGCAATTCATCACATAAACAAAAGAACCAAACAGATAAATCATTTCGATGCTTACTATAGGGGGCACAGTTATCATGAATAATAAAAAAAACCATACTGAAGCTAGATATTATCAGTGTAAAATAAATACCTAAGTATCACTTGTGGCATTTCCAAACTGAATGTGGCTGTGTTATGCATACTTCTCTTCAAGTTATACTGAAAAATTACCCTTGTAGGACTAGGATTTTATTGAATATACCCAACACTGAACAAGTAGAATGCAAATAATGATAGCACGCAGTTTTCAAGAAGACTTTACTTCCAAATTTCAAAGAAAAAGATATCATCGTAATTAAATCACAAAATCTATTAATTTCAATGGATACTGGGCCAAACTCATGTATGACACTATTGTATAAGAAGTCAAACTACAATGAAAAGTAAGAGCTACATACTTGCACCATTTCGCTGATAACATTTAGACCTCCAGGTCCTACAAGTGATCCTGCTAATAAGTATCCAGTAAGCACCTGCAAAGGAACATGGAAGTAAAAAATAAAGTAGTTGAGACCACTTATACGGATGAGTTAAGGTCAGATATCAGACCGGTTGTCCAGCACAAGCAAAAGCAATTCCACCACAAGTTGCAGAGACAATGACGACGACAAGATCTGATATGAGCCTGCAAGATCAACCTGTCAGAATATATAGAACCCAAAAAGATGAGACAGGGAAAATCTGAACAAACTTGTCACTGTACCTCAGGTCTAACTGCAGCACTGGGTATTTGGATTTGAAATTTGATATGATAAACACATTGTCCTGGCCAAAAATAAAAATTACACACCAAAAGTGGTACAATTGTTTCTTACTTGCATAACTGGTCAACTGACAGTTCTCTTTATCTTTTCTCCTTCTTATTCTCTCGGAGATAACGATACTACTAAAGAAAATTGAGAAATTAATTATAATATCAAACCAAAAGAACAATAACATTGACTTACCTTTCTATCAATTAATGTTGGGGTCTCTTCAGCTCCATTGTCATTATCCAGATTGAAAACTTGATTAAATTTAAAGGATCTATAATTACAAGTAAATCAGGATGATTCATAAAACAAAAGGGAATTAAATTGTTTGGTGATAAACAATTTTGCAGGAATGGTATAGATACATACTTTTCCTCCTTCGTTTCATTTTTCTTTGGCTTGACTCTAGCTACTGTTTCCAAAACAGCCTGATGATGAAACAACATAGGCCATAAATAAATCAAAAAAATTAGACAATGAAACAAGGTTTTTTTGTGATTCAAACTATATAAGCATGCCATTGTTTACCCATCATGATTACCTATTTAGAAACTTCATTTCCGGTACTGAAACAACGCTTCGCTACCGATATATGAATGTTCAACTCAAACTAAGCATTATTGAGACAAGAGTTTAGCTAATTTTTTTTTGTTTGTACTATTTCATTCTAGCATTTGGATTCTTAGACATTTTAGCACATTCTTCTCATAATGATTTTCGCCAATAGAAATACATAAACATTGAACTTTTTTAAGCGGTGCAACATTTGTCATAGATTTAAATTAAGCCCAATACTTCTCTTGAACATCTTAAACAGTTCATAATAGAATCGGAATGAAGCACTATCCGAAGAGATGAAAAGTTTTGAGGCAAACCTGTTGCTCAGCCACGCTGCTGTTGAAGCTACCAGCATCATTTGCTGCAATATTGACTCAGATTCAGTTTCAGGCATTACCGAATAAGAATCCATCATCATATTATTCATGCAAAACTTAGCTCTGCCTCAATGTGCAGCAGCAATAACCAACAAATCCTCGCTTATTGTCTTTAAATGACTTACGATGGAAAGCATGAATAAAAACTTTAGCTCAACAACAATTCTGCTGGATCCATAAATTTCTCACAAGTATTATCAACTGCCATCTAAGGCCAACAAAAGAACCTCTCTGCAGATAACCAAAAAAACAGTTTAAACTACCAAATCCAGCATCCTAAAGGCTCTCAAAATCTCTAGTTTCCAATCGCTACTTAATAAACTATTAACATAAAAATCACGCTAAAGTAGATGGACAATTGACTCAAACACGTCCCCCATTTCCAATACAGAACAAACCCCAATGCTAACCCTAACGAAGCACGCATTAACAAAGCTGAAGTCCAAACAAATCAAACCAACTAAGTAAAAGCAGCGCAACAACTAAGATCTAACAAAACCTTCATTATGATCCTCATTCTCCGTGAACTCCTTCTCGAGCGCGCGATCGATAATATCAGCAAATGTGTCCTCCTTTGGCCTGGTCTTATTCCCAGTGAGCTCAGCGGCGGTCGCATTGACGGCGTCGGAGACGCCTTCGACCAGCTTCGAATCCTCCGATTCCGCCGCGACAGCGACCAGAGCCACCGCCAGTAAGACGACGGCGGCGGCGGCGGCTAGCGATCTACTCATCTGGAGGTAGCACCA
>AYJT01087764.1:0-14217 GCA_001278415.1 Ocimum tenuiflorum | reverse complement strand
AATTGAGAATCTTGCGATCTTTCGGGTCCTAAATTGATAATTATCCTACTTTTTACTATTTAATTCTTTCGTATAATGAATTAGATTAGTCCAGGAGTTTTTGTATTAATTTAACATGGTAATTTTTCGTTAACGATTTTTTTTTTCTAATTTTTTTAGAGTCAATATACACAAGAAAAACGACTTAGATTTTAAAAGTCAAGTCCTTTTAAACCTTTAAAAATGCCTCCTGTGGATCTAAATATTATGCATATATGAATAATATGGGAGGACAAGGAGAGAGTGAGAAAATGGAGAGAGAGAAAAAAAGGAAAAGGGCGGAGAAAGCCGACGATCAGATGAAGGGGAAAGGAAGAGAGCCGGCGGAGGAGGTAGCCGCCGCTTCTGAACCGTCTCCGCCTCCGACGGAGGAGGAGGTGGAGGAGTTCTTCGCTATTTTGAGAAGGATGCGAGTCGCCGTGAAGTACTTCAAGAAGGAAACTTTAAATAGTGAAAGTGGCGGCAACGTGCCGCAGAGTTCGATGGCGGTGGAGGCGGAGGCGGAAGGCGGCGGAAATAGGGTGGCTGGCTTGGATCTGAACGCCGTGCCGGAGGCGGAGAATAGTTTATTCTGAAGAAGACCTTTCTAATTGTTAAATATTCAAGCATAATAAACATGTACAGCCTGACAATTAATGTATGATTTCAGAATATTTTTTTGTTTTTACTTTTGTTTTTGTTTTTGCAGGTATTAATATGCTAATGACATTTTGTTTTCTATTTGAGCAAAACGACATTTAGCTGATGTATACGATATTACGTACCTTGATACCTTTTACAATTACAATAATCATTTAGCTTTTATTTCATTTTCACATTCGCGAACCATCAAAACTATTAGATGTGCTAGGCTAGACAGCAAGAACACTCATTTAGATTATATTTCATTTAATACCGAATAAAATAAAGATACAGTATTAAATACGAGGAACATCTCTTTTGTACGAAACAACTTTGGTGGGTCTTTTCCCTGAGCTATTTGTTAAAATTATCAGATTTAGGCTTTTCCAAACATTTATTTATTTATTTAAATAGATTTGTTTCTAGATTTCTAGGTACAACTATTAAGTCGAACATAACAACCCAATTGAATATTAACATATTACATTAATTATTAAATATATCTGTTATTTAAAATTTTTAATGACAATATTTATAATTTGAATAAAAATACATAATAAAATGTTAGGAAGGTTCAAATAAAGACTCCATAACAACATGTTTCACTAAATAAGTTAGGTTCAAATCTATCAAGTCAAAGCCGACTTAACATATTCAAATATTGAAGAGCAAATAGTTAAGCGTCTTTTCCATATTAATTAGATTACTGCTTCGATCTATAATGAAAACATAATGAAATTAATTATAATATCGTACTATTAAATTCAAGAATAAACAACTCTAGTAATTTATACGTTGAATAAAGTTATCATTGGAGACATACGTATATACTAATTAATAATTACCAAGGGCATTTTATAGTTGGAAGTTTATATTTTTAGTACAAAACTTGTTCTATATTTGAGGAGTGTACAATACAACACCTAATATTTTATGCATAACCTTAAAATATATAAGAATTCAAACATATTTTTATATGTTTTTTATTAGTTGTCCGAAAATATATTTTTTTGTCTCTTAATGCTCAAGTAATTGCTTCAAAGCTACCAGCGAAGTGAATCGTTCTTTGAGACTTCTCGATGGCCTCGGTCAATATCTTTCTTGGACCTCAAGTTCAGTAAACTCAATAGACCTCTGACCCCTTTAATAATACATTTAATTGCTCGTTAGTGCTTTCTTAAACAAAACTTATCTACAACGACTCGTAACGTATCTGTGAAACGTTTTCAAGTAGTTTGAAGTCTACTTGAAACTGGATGGTAGTTGATCTTGTTGGAATTATATGGTGAAGCAGCCACTTAGTGGCTTGATTTCAAGTGATTAAATATTGGATTTTTGGAAATCTAATGACATGGGATCGATCTACGTTTCGAGTAGATGATCGTAGTGTATTTAATATCTCAAATCTGAATTCCCATGAGTGAGAAATTAGGGCACAAAGTATGCACATTAAATGGATGTTGATGTGGGGAAAGAAATAGAGAGAAATGATATTTATCTCATATTGATTGGGAAGAAGAAAAGTGATGGGTTTATAAAGAAATATACGTTGCTAATGGATAACAAGTGTGGATGAGTGAAAGTGCGGGGCAAAGCCCACATGCGCTTGCCCGAGCTTGTGCTATGTCTAGGGTTGGCAAGGCTTTATTCTTTTTTAGGTCTTGGTCCAACTGAAATTATATTTTTGTTTTGTATGAGGCTCATTTGTAATACCCAATATTGTTGTTAGGCTATTGTGATATAATTTTGGATTTATCCTAATTTAATTAGGAGCGTGATTATCCGTTAACGAGTTTCTCTACTACAAGATATATGTGTGTCGTTATCCGTTAACGAATAACAGTATTTTCACTATATAATTTATGTGTATTTTATTTTTTTGATATTTGTTGTATTCGATAAGGGTTCCAATATCCGATACGGAGTGGGAAAAGTCAGCTATAAATAGGTGCATTCAGTTGCATTATAAATAAATCTTCAACACGAAAACTCACTGCATATTTTTGCATCCAAAACCTAGCTCAGCAACTCTGTTTTCGTTCCTTTCATCAATACTTCTTTGTTTGCGTTGTTGCTACAGATGGGTCCGAACCGTTTTACCTTTGGGGGCGAATTCGCGTGATCCGAGAGCACTACTGGGGGAATATTGTCTTGCAGGCAGATGTCTCATCGACTTGGTTCTATATATTTGTTTGATTTTTTTTTTGTTGTGATTTTTTTTTACGTAAAAAATTATTTATTCTATAATTCTACAAATGTTTCAAATTAGATCTGCTTTGATTGTTTAGTTGAGTTATAATTTTCTGCAATCAATTTCTTTGAGTCTTTATTATTCGGCATTCGCCGCTCTCGTTATTACTAACAGTCGCAAGATAATGTTTTGTTGTTTCTGAGCAATGGCTGATAAGACGATGACTCCTATCGACTCAACTACAACTCCGACTCCAGCGGTGAATGCCTACCTGCTGCAAGCATTCAACATTGCCGGTACCCCAATGAACTCAACTCGACTGCGATGACTGTTGCAGCGAGATCCTTTCCACCAAATGCTACCGACAAGCCCTTCAAATTCGACGGAACCAACTTCTGCATCTGGCAATAGAAGATGCACTTATACCTAACTACCCTGGGCTTGCTGGATACCTGCAATGCGACAAACCAGTAATTGTTGATGACAATTCTAACAACCAAAAGTGAATCGCATGTGAACAATGGGTACAAGGAGATTTCCTTTATCGTAATTTTGTTATTAACTGCATGACTGACACTTTTTACAATGTCTACTGTGAGACTAGGATTTCTAAAGAGTTGAGGGAGCAACTCGAGAAAAAGTATAAAATTGAGGATATGGGTACTAAGAAGTATGTCGTAACCAAGTACCTGTCGTATTAGATGGTAGATGGGCGGTCGGTGGTGGAACAAATGCAAAGTTCCAACTCATTGTAAAAAATGTTCACGTTGAGGGAATGGTTCTTCCTGATGCTTTCACTGTTGTGGTCATGATTTGAAAGATGCTACCTTCGTGGAAAGACTTCAAAAGCTACTTGAAGCACAAGCAAAAAGCAATTTCCTTCGAGTATCTGATTGTCAAACTTAATATTGAGGAAGACAATAGAAAGGTTGATCAAAGACCGAGGTCGTTTGACGCAAATGCCAATCTGATGGAGCAACGTGGTGGTCCATCAAAGAAAAAGAAGACTCAAGCTAGGTAAAAGCCTTACACCAGCCAAAGTTTACTGAAGCTTGTCACAACTATGGCAAAATTGGGTACAAAGCTAGTGAATGCAGAAAGCTAAAGAATGTTAAGGGCAAGGAGAAGCAAGTTGCTCAAGTTGCTGAGGTTGATAACTGGGGACATGATCTGGTTGCAATCATCTCTAAAGTGCTCCATATAGACAATCAAAGGGAATGGTACGGGATACTGGAGCCACTGATAGTACCATGATTTACATGTATTTTGGGATGTTTTTGATGCTTTTAGGTTGAAAACATGCAAATTCATGTTACTATCAACTTCATTTGTTTATCTGGGGATTTTATGCTTGTTTGAATTGTTTTAAAGGATTTTGGTGAAAAACAAGCTAAAAAGGATGAAAAATATGCATTTCAAGCAATCTATTGCACAAGGGGTGCAATGAAAGGAGTCAAACTCTCTGTGTACTTATAATTTCAGCTTCTAATGTATATGGTTGGAAAGATATCGGAACTAACTTCCCAAAGCAACTTGAATCACTCAATTTCGAGTTTAGACGTCAAAGTTAGAACCAAAACCGTGAAGACGCGCAGTTTCTGCTTCTGTTGTGAGAAGATCAGTCCGATCCTATTTCAATCGGTCCGATCGTGTGCCCAGATCAGTAGCGATTAGACCGGCACAAAGAGCATTCAATTTTGGCCATTGAAAGGGATTGGTCTGATCCATCCCAATTGGTCCGATCGTGTTTTTGCGTACAAAAATATGCAGAATTCATCTAGGAAGCCCCGTTTTGCCCCCGACTTAATGAGATCATATATACCCTTAATGCTCACGAAATTAAGGAGTTCCCCGACATATTTTCATATGCTTTTTTACATTCCAACGAAGGGGAGACACATCAACATTCAGATTTTTTTCTGGAGTTCATACGGAGAAGAGGAGATTCAAGATCTATGATTACGGTGGTTTTGTACCCTGTTTTTATTATTCTTTTTCTTTTTCTTTCTCTTTCTCTTTGTCTTGCAATCATTATGTTAGACTAGATCTGGATGGATTCTAGGGTGTGAAACTTTCTTGGATTTATTTGAGTTTAATTGAAGATTGAATTTTCCTTTCTCTTTTATTGTTGCTTCAGTTCTATCGAGCTTGATTTTATGTTTTAGATTGTCTGATCAACTATCTACATAATTGTTCTAAGATTTATGCCGGACCAAAGATAAATTAAGGAATAGGGAAGCATGAATTGAGAATACAATTTGTTGATTGCCCGAGCCAGGAATTAATTGCGTAGGAGTGTGAATCGGTAGGTTTTATCAAGAGCAGAATTAGTTAGATGCCCGAGCCAGAATTTAATTACAATTCTATTTCCACGTTCTGTCATGCTCGAGCCAGGACGTCTGACAGTAATATAACTGATACTTCACATAATTGAGAATTAAACTTGGTTATAATTCTATTGAACAAAAATAATCCATGGAAGGAGTAGAATGTCCTAGAATCTGCAGTTCCTTCTATTTGTTTTGTTTACTTTATTTTATGTTTCTTGTTAAGTGGTTTAATTCTTTTCTCTCATTTAAAACTTGTCTAAATAGTAGGGTGGATTCTATGTTTTACTGTTTAACAAGTTAAACTTCATAACGGTCTACAAATTTGATAAATTATTTGGTCAGTGTTCACCCACTATCAAATTGGCGTCCTTGCTCGGGACAGTCACTTTAACTAGTTAAAAGTAACTCTGAATCTGGGACCTATTTGGTTAGACCTGCATTTTTAGTTTTTTTTCTTTTTTACTTGTACTTTTCTTTTTCTTTTTCTTTTTCTTTTGTAGGTTAGGTAATTGTAACACCCCACTTATTACATTCCCTTTATTTAAGTTGTTAGATTAAATTTTCTAGTGCCGGGAATATTATAGTGATTGAAGGCTAATATTCGAAGCCTTGAGCTCGAATAATAAAACATGTAACTAATGTTACATGACTTATGTCATGAAAATCAATTTTTCATGAGGTACGAGTTTTAACCTATGGTGCCTTCCAACCCTAACGCTCCCTTCCTACATATATATAGTGAGAAGCAATATCCACCCTCATTCATCTCGATTCCCTCATGTGTTGAGACTTTCTCCCAAGGAATACTCTAAACAAACTCTCTAATTCAATCTTGCACTTGGAAAAAGGACAGGAAAACTTGTTGGAATGAAAGCTACCACCACCATCAACTTCATTTTTTTCCATCAAATCAACTAAGGTAAACTCAAGAGCACACCCTCTCTTTCAATGTATCTTGTGTTCTTCCTTGAAGGAAATGATAGAATCCATGCTAAGTTTGAAATACTTGTGAATATCTTTGTTCTTGGCGTTTTGACACACACCATCCTTGCCATCTTTCGTGGATATTGAGAACTTGCACCATTGTTGAACTAGGAGAGCATGAGCTTCTTTACATGATGAATCTTGAGCCTAAACCATTTGTTTGATATTTGAATCTTGGATTTCCTTGGACAGAATGTGTTATATTTCTAACCTAGAACTTGCATGAACCCTAAGACCCTTATTCTTGCTTGTGAGAACTAGGAAAGTCTTGAAATGTAGCCTAGAACATCGGAAATTACCATGATCGTCATCAAGTTTTTGGACTCCGAAAGTCCAATTCGATCGAATTGGATCCCCTGATCGCGACATTTGATCTTTTTCAATTTGACCGAATTCAAGCCCAATTCGATCAAATTTTACTTCGATCAAATTTGAAACCCTAATTTGAACACAATTCATATCGATCGAATTCCAGACCAAAATCCTAGTCCCAACTCGATCGAATTGGACCCCCAATTCGACCGAATTAGTTTTCGCACTTCGAACCTCCTGAATCGCATTTCGATCGAAGTCATCCTTCAATTCGATTGAATTGCTCCCATTTGAACCCAAATTAAATCAAATCCTTTCTTCCAATCTGTAACCCCCCGGGCGCACGGGGTGCGTGCTCGTAGTGATACGACATCATAATGAGCCCACTAACAACTACTTGACCCGTCCTCGCATTGCCAAGATGGTTAACCCAAGTTATTAGAGAGTTTATTAAGCCCACTTTATAAACCATAGAAAATTCTTGTACCCAACCAAAGTGGGATATTACATACTTCTCCCATTTGAGACACAATGTCCTTGTTGTGCTAATATTAATGCAGGACCTCCCTAGGGCCTGACGGAGCTCGCCTGGGGTTGGATCTGATACCATTTGTAAAGCTCTGGGTGCACGGAGTGGGAGCCCGTAGTGATACGATGGCATAATGGGTCCACTAACAACTACTTTGCCTGTCCTCGCATTGCCAAAATGGATAACCCAAGTTGTTAGAGAGTCCATTAAGCCCACCTTATAAACCACAGAAAATTCTTGTACCTAATCAATGTGAGAAATTACATAATCCAATCTGGATACATAGTCTAACTTTTCAAGTAAACTCGTATGTTTAAACGAACAAGAATATCATGACATAAGGGTCTAAGTATTATTCAAGCTCAAGTGAACTATAATATATCGATAATCAACAAGTGTCCTCACTTGCGCTATATTCATGAAGGTGATCAAGAACGCGATAAACCTGTGACGAGCAGTCGACGAGCCAACAAGACAAAACCCATCACCAAAATTGAAGTGAGCTTTCCTATATACTAAAACTAAAACCTACTGATTTACTACTTTCTCAAAATGTTATGAAATGCTTTCAATCAAATTGAACTGTCACGAATAAACTACTTTACATTATCTATCTGTCCTCTAATTCGATGGCGGTTAGACAGGTTGTAAATCTGAACCGACAAATGCGGTCAGAGCCCAGTATTAAATGATGTTGCAATTATTAAATATCGATCAAGTCTCAAAGAAAGAAAATGCCGAGATTAGTGCACTGTTGGTGCCTTCCTAATGGAATGGATACCATGGCTGTGGAAGAAGGCTTACTTCCCAGTTCACACCATGATAACAGATAGTGTAGGTGGACTGAACTAAAACCCAAGCTTGGTATAAATGCATAAAATGATTTTGACAGACTTGGGAGGATTTCAAATGAACCAAAACCCCATGTGCCTTTGTTTGATGAATTCTGGTAGTTCCCACTTTTATTTACGTACTATTTTGGGCAATCTGTTCACTGAGTGCAAATGTACTCAGTCCTGCATGTTTTTCTAAATGTGCAAGTTGAGCATAGGTTGGAGTTGGAGACAATGAGCAAACTAGATGATTTTGTGAACTAAAATGCCAGGGAATATGTATCTCCATATATGTATTCCAACCATGCTATTTCCGCTGTTCAAACTCTTATTTTGTGGACTATGTATCTCTGAACTCAATGTATTGTTTGTGAGACTCCGTGAATTTTTGAGTTAATTATGTATTAATGTTTGTGTTTGTTTCATTATGAATTACTACTGCTTATTGAAGTAGCGCATAGAACCTAGAAAAGGGCGGGGCGTTATAGTAATTGAGATGGAGTGAAATTGGGGAGGACATCAATCCTATCAATAGAAGAAGCCAGTGTGGTATGAAAGGAGCAACCAAGTTGGTAAGAACACGTCACGGCCACGACGCTACCTATCATATCCAACTTATTGGGACAATGTTAATGATGATGATAGTTGGGATGATAGTGATGAAGAGGAGGATGAAAGCAAAGAAGAGGATTCCTCTGATGATGTTTGTGATGAGGAGGAGGACGAAAGTGAAGAAGATGATTCCTCTGATGATGAAAATGATGACGAGGAGGAAGAGGTCGCAGTAGACTATTATGAGATCATGAACCGGCACATGGGAAGTGTATGAATCTAGATTGTTTTCTACAAAGGTTGTATCTCTTTTGTTCACACACAAAAAATGTCACATTTGATTTTTCCTCTTTGGAAGATTATCATTCATATTTGTCAATGTTGTCAAAAAGCATAAATGGGTCTTTTGATGAGGTGTGAGAAATTGAGGAAGATTTCAAGGACAATGTTAATCCAGGTTACCTAACCAAAGGCGTTTCTCACCTCTCAAAGCAATTATAAAGGTTGTTGGACCAAATATCACAACTCTACGAAGAAACAAGAAAAGTACTCAGAAATTCAAAGCTACAATCGTGGAGGAGGCTAAACAAAGAGCTTTGTGAGTCGAGTGAAGACATCTTAGAGACAAGGAATGAAGAAACAAGCACTGAGGAAAATCCCATGACTCATGAGCTGACCAAGGAGTTCGTTGATATATCAGTTAACGACAATCTTGTGGCCCACTATGAGACTTTACTCCAAAGGATTCTTCACTTCATTTAATTTGTTCATTTTTACTATGTTTTCATTGATAAGTCTAACGATGCTTCTTTAGTGCAGAAATTTGGTATGCCTAAGGTGTCTGCTCCACGCTCAGTTAAGATGAAGTATGTGCATCAATATAGAGAAGCCACCATGGATGGCTTATTGAACTTTTGCCTTGATGCACTGCCAAACTTAGAGTGGATGCATGGACATACCCTCTAGATCCACAACATAGAAATAAGAGAGGGATGTCTTCCAATACCGCATACATCATCCACCTTGACTTTCATTGAGGTATCGTAGAGCTAACGAGGTAAAAAACAACGCTCGATGGGAGGCACCCCAACACATTTATCATTTTTTACTTACTTTCATAGTTTAGGATTTCCCCACTTTTGTGTGTCTTCACAATAATTTCTTGATTTTTTTCCCACAAACTCATTCTCCATTTTGTGTCGAATAAGTTTGGGGGAGGGGGATGAAGAAAATTATTGTGATATTTAGCTTTGAGTTTTAATTTTTGAGTTTTGAGTTTTAATTTTGAGTTTATCTTCAGAATTTTTGAGTCAGTTTTATTTCGTGATTCAATATCACTTTATCGTGTGGAATGTTGGTTATGGGATGAAACAATTTGTTTTACATGGTTGATGAGTTTGATATTTGTAAATAGCATGCCTTGATAGATTGATCTCGATGAATTTTGAACTACTAAGAATGAAAAAGCTGTGAGAATGAGAGTCTTAACTGTGAACATTATGTAGTTTTATTCTTTCTTAAGGTTTTATTATGTTTTGTGTTACTTTCATCTTGAACTTGATTTGACTCTTATTTGAGACTGCATTAGTGAATATGAAATTTGAATATGATCATAGGCGATTGTTTCTAAATCCGTTCCCTATCTTTTCATTATTCGTTGCTAGCCCATTTAAGCCTTAATTTTTCTTTAATTGTCTATGAACCTTAGAAAGATTTTGGTTGCGTCTTATCTATGAGATGTGTGGTTTGGATGATGAATTGATTATGTGATGGAATTTTGTGTGGTTGTTGCTTTTAAAATTGAATAAATGCCTTCATATGCTTAGAAAAAAAAAAAAGAAAAAAAATCATGATTGTTGAGAAAAAAGAAAAACATTGAAAAAAATGCATTTGTTTGTGTTGAATATTTGAGAAAAAGGTGAAGATGGAAGATGATTTATAATCATATTGAAGAGTTCAGAAAGAATGGAGTTGATTAGGAGGAGTTGAGGTCATGAACTCAACAAGATCCAAATAGTCACTTGGCCAAATATTTCCCTATCTTTTACCAAAAGTCTACGTTACAACAATATATAAAGTCTTGTGTGATTCTTGTTTTATGTTTATGATTTTTGGCAGTGGAGATGTAGATGATCTGTAAGCTTATGGTAGGAAATAATGCATACATGGTTCCAGTGTAAACACTATCCCTAAACACTTGAGAGTTGAGTGAAATTTTCTTTATCTTCGTGAGGTTCTTGTGTTTGTGATGATTCAAGATTAATTTGTCTTGTCATACTTTTTACTTTGTCATAGCTTGTGGTTATGTGGAATGTGTTTTTGAGTTTAGTAATTGATGTTTACATGTTTTTTGGTGTAATTGATTGAGGACAATCAATGTTTTAAGTTTGGGGGTGTGATAGTACCATGAGTTGCATGTATTTTGGGATGTTTTTGAGTGTTTTTAGGTTTGAAAACATGCAAATTCATGTTACTATCAGCTTTATTTATTTATCTTGGGGATTTTATTCTTGTTTGAGTTGTTTTGAAGGGTTTTGGTGAAAAACAAGCAAAAGTGGATGAAAAGCATGCGTTTCAAACAATGTGTTGCACAAGGGTGCAATGAAAGAAGTCAAACTCTCTATGTACTTATAATTTTGGCTTCTAATGCATATGGTTGGAAATATATCTGAACTAGCTTCCCAAAGCAACTTGAATAACTCAATTCCAAGTTTAGATGTCAAAGTTAGAGCCAAAACTGTGAAGACACTTAGTTCTGCTTCAGTTCGATCCTATTTTGATCGGTCCGATCGTGTGCCCAGATCAGCAACAATCAGACTGGGACAGAGAGCTTTGAATTTTGGCCATTGAAAGGGATTGGTCTGATCTATCCCAATTGGTCCGATCATTTTTTTGTGTGCAAAAATACGCAGAATTCATCCGAAAAGTCCCGTTTTGCCCCCGACTTAATAGGATCTATATATACCCTCAATGTTCACGAAATTGAGGAGTTCCCCAACATATTTTCATGTGCTTTTATATTCCAACTAAGGAAAAACACATCAAGATTCAAATTTTTGCTTGGAGTCATACGGAGAAGAGGAGATTTAAGATCTAAGACTATGGTGCTTGTGTATCTTATTTTTATGATTCTTTTTATTTCTCTTTCTATCGTAATCATTATGTTAGGCTAGATCTGCATGGATTCTAGGGGTTGAAACTTTCTTGGATTTATTTGAGTTTAATTGAAGATTGATTTTCCTTTCTCTTCTATTGTTTCTTCAATTCTGTCAAGCTTGATTTTATGTGTGAGATTGTCTGATCAACTATCTGGATAATTTTTCTAAGATTTATGTCAGACTGAGGATTAATTAAGGAATAAGGAAGTGTGAATTGAGAATACAATTTGTTAATTGCCCGAGCCAGGAATTAATTGCGTAGGAGTGTGATTCCGTATGTCTTATCAAGAGTAGAATTGGTCAGATACCCAAGCCGGGATTTAATTGCAATGGTATTTCCATGTTTTATCGTGCTCGAGCCAAGACGCCGGAGAGTAACATATTTGATACTTCACATAATTGAGAATTAAACTTGGTAAATAATTCAATTGAACAAGAATCCATGGAATGAGTAGAATGTCCTAAAATCTGTAGTTCCTTCTATTTGTTTTGTTTGCTTTATTTTATGTTTCTGGTAGGTGGTTTAATTCTTTTCTCTCATTTAAAACTTATCTAAACAGTAGGGTGGATTCTATGTTTTACTGTTTAATGAGTTAAACTTCATAACGCTCTACGAATTCGATAAAGTATTTGGTTAGTGTTCACCCACTATCAGCCGCCGTGCATGTCTATTGTGACAGGAACATATTCGCGTCCTACCGAGTTCTTGAAGGATGAAAACTAAATTTGGGCAATCAAGCTACGTCTGAGGTGGTTGGAATTGGAAAAGAGCTGACATTGAAGGATGTGCTACATGTCCCTGATATCTGTAAAAATTTAGTTTCTGGATCTCTACTTGTAAAAGCTGAATTAAACTTGTATTCGAGGCTTATAAGTTTATATTGACTAAGTTTGGCAGGTTCTTAGGTCGAGGTTATTTAGTAGATAGTCTCTTCAAAATCAATGTAATGGTACAATGTCAAAAGGCTGATGTTTCTAATGCAATAAAAGTAGATTCTTCTTCTTACTTGATTGAGTGTTCTGATTAATGACATATTCGTTTGAGACATGTGAATATAAATGCTATAAAACGCTTTGTAAATTTGAACTTATTAAAAGTGATTGAATTTAATAAAGACAACAAATTCCAAATTTGTTTTGAAGCAAAGATGGCAAAATTGTCGTTCAGTTCAGTGGAACGAGACACTCAACCTCTAGAATTAATTCATACTGATGTATGTGGTCTAAAGTTTGTGAAAAATAGAGATGGTAAAAGTATTTTGTTACTTTCATTGATGACTGCATGCAATATTGTTACATTTACATATTAAGAAGTAAAGATGAAGCAATGGAAGCTTTACAAACTTCAAAACTGAAGCTGAGAATCAGCTAGGCAAACGAATCAAGATGATTCATAGTGATAAAGGTGGAGAATATGTTGCTCCATTTGAGCACTTTTGCGTAAAATCTGGCATAATTCATCAAACAACGACACCTTATTTGCCACAATCGAATGACGTTGATGAACATGAAAATTGACCTCTAAAAGAGATGATGAATGCTATGTTGATAGATTTTGGGTTACGCAAGAACTTGTGGGGGAAGCTATATTATTGACCAATTATATCTTGAATAAGATATCTCAAAAGGGTAAGGACGTCACTCTTTACGAGCTGTTGAAAGGAAGGGAGCCTTTCTATAAAAACCTCAAGATGTGGGGGTGTTTAGCTAAAGTGCAAGTGGCACTACCTAAACAAGTTACAATAGGTCCTGAAATGATTGACTATATCTTTATAAGATATGCACTTAATAGCACAACTTATCTTTTTCTAGTTCACAAATCAAATATTCCTTACATTCGTGAAGGAACAACGATGGAATCAAGAAATGCAATATTCTTGGAAAATGTTTTTCCATGGAAGAGTAATAAGATTGCTCCAACTACATCACGGAAAAGAAGTTGTGAAGAAGCTACTAATTCCAATCTTACGAAGAAGAACTGAGACGTAGTCGAAGTGTGAAAATAGCCAAGAATTTTGGTCCAGAGTTCATCATATGCTTGATTGATGGCGAACCAATAACCCTTAAAGAAGCTTTGTGTCGACCAGATTGTGATCTATGGGTAGAAGCTATAAGAAGTAAGATAGAATCCATTATGCAAAATCATACATGGATTCTGATCGATCTCCCTAAAGGATGGATTCCGACCTAGTACTAACCATCAAGTACATGACTGATCCTATGGCATTTGCATATAGTACCTTTTTTATCTCATCGATTTCAGAATCTGTCTCAGTCGACTGATCCTTACCTGGCACAAAATGAGAAGCAAGAGGTATGTTCACAGATTTAGCATTAGACATAGAAAATTTACTCAAAATCTTGTCCATATAGGAAATTTGATTCAACACAAGAACATATCTATTTCTATCTCTAATTATATTCATGAAAATAATCCTTTTTGCATCACATAAGTCTTTCATGTCAAAATTCTGGCACAAATAATTTTGCACTTGCTTAATGAATTTCACGCATGGACTAATAAGGAGCATATCATCAAGATATATGAGTAGAAATAAAGGAATAGAATCATTATCCTTAAAATGCAAGCAACGATCAAAAGCAATTCTTTTGAAATAAAAAGATTGCATGCATTTATCAAATTTAAGGTTCCACAACTTAGGGAATT
>AYJT01087753.1:0-10983 GCA_001278415.1 Ocimum tenuiflorum | reverse complement strand
CCGCATCAGGAGTTCGTTAATGTGCACCCTCAGAGGTCGATGTCTTATCCTACGCCGCCGCTCCAGCCACAGCTGCAGACGCCTAATTCACCGCACCATAATAATTTTCTGCATTCCCCTGATCCCCAGAACCCTAATAACCCAGGCACTCGTTTGATGGCTTTGCTGAGTGCGCCGGCTTCTAGCCTGGAGATTCCGCAACAGATAACACTGCCAATGGCGCAAGCCCACCCCACTTCCTCCTCGGCCTCGGATTTCTCGCTGCCACAGAATGCGAACGTTTTGCCCTCTGGGCAGGGCGTGGCTGTTTCACATCAGAGCCCTGTAATGCGGATGCCGAGTAGTAAGCTGCCCAAGGGGCGGCATGTATTTGGAGATAATCTGGTTTACGATATAAATGTTAGACTTCCTGGAGAAGTGCAGCCTCAACTTGAGGTTACGCCCATCACAAAATATGGGTCTGATCCTGGACTTGTTTTGGGGAGGCAAATCGCAGTTAATAAGACATATATATGCTATGGGCTAAAGTTGGGGGCTATCCGGGTGCTTAATATCAACACTGCTTTGAGATCATTGCTCAAGGGTCTAGCGCAGGTTGCCATGTAGATTCTGGTTTTTGGTTTTATTCTATCAAACATTGTTTTGTTTTGCGTCTCTTACCCTGTTTCATATTTGACTGACAGGCTAACCCTGTAGGCCAAACTAAATACAGGTCCTAACTGCTTAATCGGTTATACTTCATATTACTTGCATTTGTGTTATTTTTGGGTGGTTGTGACGCTTTTCTAATTTCTATATTCTAACTATATTCTTTACTATTTTTAATTAATCAATACCATCTTTGAGATAATAATTTGCCAGCAATAATGGCGCAAATTTTAAACCATGACATGTTATAGGGAATAAAGAAATGCTTCAATATTATGTTTTTACTATCCATATAATCATTTTGGATGTGAGGGTGTCATTGTTGATGGAATTAGATGTTTATGATATCGTGCACAAGAAATATTGATCTTGAAGGCTGGTTGGCACTCTAGATCTTAGTACATGCATTTTGCCTTATTCAGTTAAATTTTGCGCATTGATTTAGCATGACATGCTTGATCTGTTGTAAATCATCATATTGAAATTCTATGCGATAATTGTGGGATATAATTAAATTTAGAGTTGCTTGGTGGGCCATGGATCACAAAGATTCTAAGGGTTTTCCAATTTAGATATTATTAAAGTTGGCGTCGTATCTGTAGTTACTATTTAGGTTGGTTATTAGGCGCACTCTGAGATCTCACCACTTGAGTATTTACTTTGTGCATGGATCAAAGATTTTTTAGGATTTTCCTTGCTAGATTTTACTGAAGAGTTGGAGTTGTATTTGTAGTTTCTACTTAGGATGGTAAGTAGGCAGTCTCAGATCTTACTACATGTGTATTGACTTATTAGTTAGATTCTGTGCATTGATTTGGATGATGTGCTTGAGGAAATCATCCTATTGAAATTCTATGTGGTAATTGTAACCCTTTGCATAGAAAAGATTCATTAGAGGTGAGAGATATATAATTAAATTTAGAGATGTTTGGTGGGCCATGGATCACAAATATTTGAATGGTTTTTCGTGTTATATATTAATGAAGAGTTGGAGTTGTATTTTTAGTTACTAGTTAGCATTATTTTAACTTAGGGGAATTCTCATACCTTCGTAATTTCTTCTTTTTGTTTCTTTTAATAAAAGTTGTTTCCTATCCAAAATAATAATAATAAAAAATCAAAACTTACATGTGGTAATTTGAAGTTGTATGCATGATATCATTTCTTAGCATGATAATTCTATAGCATCCATCTTGAATTATATCTTCAAATGGTGAATTTTCTTTTAGAGGGTCACGGACATGGCTTTCTTTGCTGAGGATGTTCACCTTTTGGCAAGGTATACGCTTTGTAGGTTGTATTCATTATTTGCACCATTTGATTTCTTCTTAACGTTCTAATTTCTTGCATGCAGTGCTAGTGTGGATGGACGGGTTTATGTGTGGAAGATTACTGAAGGTTCAGATGAAGAAGATAAGCCTCAAATTTCTGGAAAGATTGTTATTGCCTTACAAATTACTGGAGAGGGGGACTCTCTCCACCCTAGAGTTTGTTGGCATTGCCATAAACAAGTACACTGCTAATCTTATATTTGCTCTCTTTGTCAGCACTTTTGTTTTACACCTGAGTCATAATTATTTAACCAAGTAACCTCATTCAGGAAGTTCTTGTAGTGGGAATTGGTAGACGTGTCCTGAAGATTGATACTACAAAAGTTGGAAGAGGTGAAACGTTTTCAGCAGATGAACCCCTGAAATGTCCCATTGACAAGTTGATTGACGGGGTCCAACTAGTTGGCAGCCACGACGGAGAAGTGACTGACTTGTCCATGTGCCAGTGGATGACCACCCGCTTGGTTTCGGCTTCAGTGGATGGAACGGTTTGTATTAAATCTCCCTTCTTTCTTAAATTTTGTTAGTTGATGCCTTCTTGGAGTAGCATAGTCCACTTCTTTGTTGAGAGATTGGGAAACCTGCTCAACATTATTTGGGTCAATTGCAGAAGTACACATGTTCCATCTCTTTCTCCTTGTTTGCATCTCCTCTCCATATCATCATTATTTCTATTCTAGTGTAGAAAAAGTAAAATATGTTTAAATGACAGGTAAGGATCAAAAGTTAATTAAAGTTTGTGAATCACTATACACATTTTATAAGAATTTAATGTATGTCAGTAGGGGTGCAAATGAGTCGAGCTACTTGGGTATCGACTCGAAAAAAGCTCGTTCGAAGCTCAATTATTTAGTAAACAACCCAAGCTTGAGCCTGGAACCGAGCTCGATAAAATTAATGAACTGAGCTGGAGCTTGGATGTACTCGGCTCGTCAAGCTCGCGAACATGTTCGAGTTCGAGCTCGAACCCGAGCACGCAGACTATTTCTTGTCCCACATCGGTGGTGAAAAGAATGTTTTCCACCATCTTGATGGCTATAAAACAATGGGTAAACCATGGCACTAAAGATGCATCAAGCTTGATTTGATCTCGAATCGAGCTCGATCCTAGTTAATTTTTCACGAGTCAAGTTTGATTATTTTGTTATTCGACTCGGCTCGGTTTGCTTACACAACTCGAAAGCAAATATATGGACGTACCCGAGCTCTAACTCGAACTCGAGTTCGACAAGTATTTTGACGAATCGAGCTCGAGCTGAGCTCGAATCGAACTCGAGCTTTCATAATCAAGCTCGAACCGAACTCGAGCCTGAAAATTAAAATTTTAATCAAGCTCGAGCTTAGTAAAATTGTCACGACCCAAGCTCGAGCATCTCACTACTCGATTCGGCTCGGTTCGATTACACCCCTAAATGTTAGTAAACCCCCAAAGGAAATCGGTATGGGACAAAATCTATTTGCTTGAATCAAATAAATGAATGCCCCTAAGTGAGTCCCAGAAGGAAAAGATGATGAAGTTTAAGGATCTGGTGATGAATCAATAGTTTGATTACACTAGAAGTTTTGGAAGTAGACCCATTTCATCATGATCCACTTGTGTGGAGGCTGAATGATTTGGTTGAACTGTTGAAGACTGAACATCTTTTGTGAGCTTAGTTAAACGTGAAGACAGGTTGTGCTAGCTCACTCATATTTCAAATGAAAACAATACATAATATTGAGGAAATAAAATCTAAACAAGCCAGACTTTCTTCTGTGAATGATAAATGAGCAGCAAGAGTTTGGCTGCCCTGGAAAGTTTGATCTATTATGAGGTCACCTATCCTAATGATAATCAATATTTTAGCAAACAAGTAAACTGAATTTTGGTTGAGGACTGCACATTCTTTGTCAGCTTAAGTGAAAAATGGGTTGGACTGGCTCTCTCATATTTCAAATGAAACCAATGCAGAAAGTTGAGGAGATAAATTCAAAGAAGCCATGACTTTCTTGGATGAATGATAAAATGAACAGTAAGCATTTGTCTGGCTTAGTAAGTTTCATCTTCAATAGTAATACTAAATCCTAATCATAATCAATTAGCTGAGCATGTGTCAGCAACTAAACACATTTTTTTTCTTTCAACAATAAGTTGGATGTTCTATGAAACAAGTAAATTTATTTTTGGAAGAAAACCAAGAAGGTCTTGACTTCGAGAATAAAGTGAAAAGAGAAGCTGAAATTCTGGGAAAGAGTAAGAAGATTAGGAGGGAGACGTGAAAAATGAAAGTTCTTGACAGGGGAAGAACGTTGAGTGCTTAAAGATAGGCTTGGGCATTCAATGAAGCAAACCAAACTTATAATGGAATTATTTACTGAGACCTAGTACCACGAGCAGATGTATGCACCTAATTAAGTGAACCAACTAGGCATACACATGCACTTTTGCGCCAAAAACCACTGTTTCTGACCTTCTCATGCTTTCTGATACTCTGTCTGTGCACACTACATTTCATTCATGGTTCTTGCATTTGATTTCTGCTTTTAGATTACTGAATATTTTTATCCTGCATGTATGCTGGTATTTAATGGATTATGATTGACTTCCTTCCATTAGTTGCATACCTTTTCGGCTTCTTCCTTCCATGAGTTGCCTACCCTTTCTGATTTCTCCCAATGTCAATGTTAAATGCTTCTTATCTTCTGAACTACAGTATTTAGACATTCTTGTATTAAAAGTTACATTGCGCTTCACTTTTCAGTAATTATGCCTGTACTTCGTTGAGCGTATAGCCGTATCTAAATATAATTTTCAGACGAGGTTTGGGGTTTCTTTGGTACTTTCTCAGTACACACGAAGTGCATATTTTCTCTTACTAATTGGAACTTAAAAAGCCACTTGATTTTCCTTTCTTTGTATAATTTACTCTTGCAAACAAAATATCAAATTGTGAATGATTTGCAGTCAGAGCATCTAGACATGAATCTCACTTAATTACCACTCAGTGCAATTAATTAAGCTAGATTCGTATTTGATATTATTGAAGTTTTTCAATAAAGCCTTCTTTAATAATCTAATAGTGAACTGAGAAGACTAAATACACTATCTCGAGTTTTGTGATATTGTTGAGAAAGCATGTGAATTTATTTCTTATGCCTCAAATATTTGAATGATTGAATCATGGGATAACAATGTACTGAACAGTTGGATATGTTATAACTGGGTCATTCTTACACCAACTTTCAAGTCTCCGCCTAATTACTGTTTGAAACTACAGATAAAGATTTGGGAGGATAGAAAGTCACCTCCAATTGCAGTTCTTAGGCCACATGATGGACAACCTGTCAATTCAGTGACATTTATTGCTGCTCCTCATCGGCCTGATCATATCATACTTATAACTGGGGTATGCAGAAAAAGAACTTTTTGTGATACTGAATTTATTAGTTTCTTTAAATTTGATATATTCTCTATTTTGACTTTGCTTTTGATTTTTTTATTACTGCACTCAGCTTTCAAAATTTCATTCAGGGCCCTCTTAATCGGGAAATGAAGATCTGGGTTTCAGCTAGTGAAGAAGGGTGGTTGCTTCCTAGTGATGCAGAATCATGGCACTGTGTGCAGACATTGGAATTGAAAAGTGCAGAGGCTCGACTAGATGAAGCTTTCTTCAATCAAGTAGCAGCACTGTCACAAGCTGGCCTTCTTTTATTGGCAAACGCAAAGAGAAATGCTATATATGTTGTGCACTTGGAATATGGTCCTCACCCAGCTGCAACTCGTTTTGATTACATAGCAGAATTTACAGTTACAATGCCAATACTAAGTTTTACTGGGACAAGCGAATTACGACAACCTCATGATGAACAAATTGTTCAAGTATATTGTGTCCAGACACAGGCTATTCAGCAGTATGCTTTAGACTTGTCACAGTGTCTGCCACCCCCAATAGAGAATGTAGTCTATGAGAAGTCCGACTCTGGTGTCTCAAGGGATGCTGCAAGCATTGACGGGCTTGCTAATGTGGAGCATTCTGGCAGTAAACCAGAGGAGATATCGATATCTAAGACAGCTTCCAAGGCATCATTGCAAGAAAGTGGCTTGGACAATGCATCAACTGTTAGGTACACTGTTGGTGCTGCTTCTGGTGAGTCACCAGCCATGCAAGAGTTTGCTACCTCAAGTATGGATTCTAAACAAGTTAATTCATCTAAAGCTGCTAATGATTCTGATATTTCTCTTGCCACTTCAACTCCGCCACCATTGAGCCCCAGGGTTTCTAGAACTATATCTGGTTTTAGCCGATCAAGCAGCATTGAGCATGGTCTGCCAATTAATGACCGTGGTTCAGAGAAAATCGTTGAATACTTAGTTGATAGACCAATGGATGTTGTTCATGGTAACTTGCCTGATGTTACTTCATTGGATGATGATTCACGGAATGATGACAATAAGTTTTCTCAAGATGATATTTCAGCTGCTCTCAGTCATCCAATTAAGTTCAAACACCCTACCCATTTGGTAACTCCTGCTGAGATATTGATGGCCAGTTCATCCTCTGAGGTGAACCACCCAGTGGAGCCCCAAAGTGAGAGTGAACGTAATATTCAGGATGTGGTGGTTAGCAATGACCCAAGAGATGTTGAGGTAGAGGTCAAAGTTGTTGGAGAAGCAAGATTTAGTCAAAGCAATGATATTGGGTCCCGAGAACTTGAGGCTTTTGTGTCGGAGAACAAGGAGAAAACTTTTGCTTCTCAAGCTTCTGATCTTGGAATGGAAATGGCTCGAGAATGCCGTGCCTTGTCACCTGAAAATTATATCATGGAGGAAGCCAGACAGGTTAGTGGGACAGGTGGAGCTGAAGCAGATACCCAATCTTCTACCATGGTGGAAGAAGGTCATGACTCTCTAAAGGATGGTGATTCTTCAACTCCTCTGCCTGCTCAACAGAATGCTCTAACAATGGAAGGGAAGAAGCAGAAGGGAAAGATTTCTCAAGCATCTGGGTTATCTTCACAATCACTGAACGCGTTCAATTCTATTGATTCTTCTGTTGAACCAGGTGTTAGCTCTATTGCTCATGGGGAAACTGGAGCTTCACAAATTCTTTCCATGCAAGAGATGCTGAATCAGGTGATTTACTTCGCCTTCTATTAGTATTTTGATCACCATTGCATTAGTTCAGCACCATATTTACTTGGTCAATAATCTAGTCCCTTCATGATTTTTACCATCGGGCCTTTCCCTAGGAGTATATTTGTCCATTTGAGTATAAGGTAATCACTGATTTTTTAAGACTCCTTAGTTTGAGACTTGTTTTTCAAAGTAGTGGAACTACTGAATGATCTTTGTTTTAGATTAAATATTAATCACTATCTTTTGATAAAATGTTTACTTAAGTTTTGGCTTTTGTGATTTGCATTGTGAAGTTCCTGGTCGATATTTCTATTTTTCTAGATTTTATTATTCTGAACTTGATTAATTTTTATCTGGGAACGTTAATTGACTTGCATGGTTTGTGCTTTGTTCAATTGGGACACCTTGATTGTTCAAATGTAAGATTTGGTGCTAATGCGCAATATAAATGTAATACAACAATTTTCTTGTAATTTATTTTAACTGCAATCTTAAATCCATTGGTTTTCAATTACTGTCTTTGCATGCGACTTACTGCATCTTCAGTTGCATCAACCCAGTTTCATATCTTTGTTTTTACTCTTTTTTGCAGCTTTTGAGCGCGCAAAATGAAATGCAGAAGCAGATGTCAATGATGATTGCCTTTCCAGTTACCAAAGAGGGAAAGCGACTTGAGGCAGCCTTGGGAAGGAGCATGGAGAAAGCTGTCAAAGCCAACTCTGATGCTTTGTGGGCACGTATTCAAGAAGAAAATGCAAAACAGGAAAAGGCTGCAAAGGACCGTATGCAACAACTAACAAATACAATCAGCAGTAACTTAAACAAAGAATTAGCTGCTATTATAGAGAAAAGTCTCAAGAGAGAACTGACAACAATTGGGCAATCTGTGGCACGGACAATTACTCCGGCCATTGAGAAATCAGTTTCCACTTCCATCGCAGAGAGCTTCCAGGTTAAGATCTCTTTTATTTGCTAAAGTTTTAGTTTTGACCATTTCGTGGAACTCATGTGATTTTGTGATCAGAAGGGAGTGGGTGATAAAGCTGTAAATCAACTGGAGAAATCAGTCAACTCCAAACTTGAAGCTGTGGTCGCTAGGCAAATCCAAGCTCAATTCCAAACTTCTGGAAAGCAAGCTCTTCAGGTTTGAACACCGCTTTTGTGTAGCTGTGTTTTTTCATTTTTTTTTTGGGGGGGCCTGGGGGACTTTACTCTTTCTGTTATTACAGAAGAATTCTGTATAAAATCTCAATGAGAGGGAGAAAGTTCTGGTTCATGAATAATCACAATCAGTCTCTCTCTTTGATTTACTTTCAGTTTGTTAGAGATCGAGTGAACAAGTGGAAATGTAATCACTTTTTTTGCAAAGCCTTCTACTTATTAATTGTAAACCCAAAATGATATAGCTACTTCTGTAAATAACGGTGTTCTCTGGAAAATATATCGGAAGATATTATTAATTGGCTCTACTTTTTGGTAGGGAAAGATCAATTAATTTGGCAGCATGTAAACATGAAATGATTTAGATTTATATGCTGCATTACGACTTCAATTCTTTTGTATATAACTGTCTCTCCGTTTTTGTATATGCAGTTTAATTTGAGGCTATGTTCTTGAGTTGGGGAGTGTTGTCCAACACCTTATTCACTTGTTAGCTTGCTTTCCAATCTCGAATCTATTTTTGTGATGTAGTCTTACCTTGTGATGTAGGAAACCTTAAAGTCAGGTTTGGAAGCTTCTGTGATCCCAGCATTTGAGATGTCATGTAGGACCATGTTTGAGCAGGTTGATGCCACGTTTCAGAAAGGAATGGTTGAACATACATCAGCGGCTCAACAACAATTTGATGCATCACATTCTCCACTAGCACTTACACTAAGGGTACCACAAATTATTGTTGTATAGTTCTGATTTTTTCTCAGGATTCCTCATTGTGCTACACTTGTGGAAATATTCAATCTTTTGCTTATCTCTTTGTACTTCATATCAATCAGAAGGTAATTTTATCTTTACTTTTCAGGATGCTATAAACTCAGCATCGTCATTGACTCAAACTTTGAGCAACGAGTTGCTTGATGGTCAAAGAAAATTGTTGGCTATTGCTGTATCTGGAGCAAATTCTAATGCACCCAATCTGCTAATGAGGCAACTGAGTAATGGTCCTTTGGGTGGGCTCCATGAGAAGGTTTGTTTTTTCTTGTTTTTTATTTGATTATGTGAGATGGTGAATAATCCTTACACAAGTTTTGATCTGATCTAAAATTTTCTGTTTTAGCTTGAGGTTCCTCCAGACCCTACCAAAGAGCTATCTAGATTGTCAGCTGAACGCAAGTATGAGGAAGCTTTCACAGCTGCCCTACAAATGAGCGATGTTAATATTGTATCATGGTTGTGCGCTCAGGTATTGTTTGTATTGCTGTGCCTATACTTTAAATTCCTGTTGGTTTTGAAATGCCACGATGCAATCAAGATCCAGGTTTTGATGCACGTTGGTCGTTAATGCCTGACTTCTAGAATTTCCATTAAATTTTAAGACAAAGAGAAAGCTGAAAACATTAGTAGTAGGGGGCCAGATCTGCTTAAGCAGAGACTTCAATGGTCGAAGCATGATGAACCTGATGTAAATGCTAGGTTATGTATTCTATACCAATATAGGAATTTGAGTAGATGGTTCTTAGGATTGATTTAATCGAAAAGGCAAAATGAGATGTGTGCTATGGACCTAGGACTTGATTTGTGTATCCTCTTTCAGGGGCTATTGCCGGATCACTGACTTACCTCAACATTATATATGATTGATTTTGGTATGATTATGGAGGGGTAAATTGTTTTTTGCCAGATGAATCATGCCCTGTTTGCATTTGCATAAGAACTTTGTTTTTTGATAACCACATGGACCATCCTCCATTAGATGTCTTGTAGCTGCTGCTAGTGGAAATCTTAAGAAATATCTGGAATATTATGTAAAGATCATAGATTAGTCACTAGCATTGGCTTCAGAGTAGAACTGCAAAAGATCGAGTAGTTGAGTGAACAATTGAGCAAAAATATATCTTAGGTGAATAAAATATTCATGCTAAAAAAATACAGTTTGATTGACCAAAACAAGGGGAAATAGGGTAAAATAACCCAAAGTTTTGTCAATGAGGTTATTTTGAGACACACTTTGAAAGTTAGGGTAAATTAACCCAATGTTTTATTCCGTTAGTGAATTTTAGCATCCGTCACTGAAGGAGTTAAAACGGAGCCACGTGGCACGTTAAAATACATGTTGGTGCCTACGTGGCTGCCGACATGTCAAAAAAGATTTTACAAATAGGGTAAAATAATCCAGAGTTCTACAAATTAGGGTATTTTAGCACGACATTTGCAATTTCAGGTAAATAACCCAGAGTTATATTTCATTAAGGAATTTTATCATTTGTCAGGAAATATGAAAATGCGTTGAATCATGTTTATATCCTCTAGTGTTATTTTTATTTTTATTTTTTTTTGTAAAATCTAGTGTCAAATGTATATTTGAACACATACTTGTGGTGTGATGGTTTTTTTGGAACAAACATGAACATATTTTTATGAGCATGATGGTTTCTGGTTTCCACATGTTGATTTGTTTCAAGCATGATGGTTTCGATGGTTTTAAGCATGATGGTTTGATTTGTGATGATTGCAAATTTTGGTTTGTGATGGTTTGGATTTGTGATAGTTGCAAATTTCGGTCCGTAATGCTTTAAACATGAACACATACTTTTATCAAATCTTAAGAAAAAACTTAAATAATAACGAACACCTTTAATACATTAATGAAGTTGCATTACATGGTTCAAAGCATTTTTAGATTTCCTAACGGATGATAAAATTCTTTAACGAAATATAACTCTTGAGTTA
>AYJT01087733.1:0-24257 GCA_001278415.1 Ocimum tenuiflorum | reverse complement strand
GGCCAGGAGGCTTGAGGGGGTGGTTCTCGACGAGCCCGGCCAAAGGAGAGAGTTGCTGGCCATCTTGGAGCATCATCTACCTCCATTTTTGATCGCTGCTTCAGGTCTGGTTCAGTGATTTGGAATCAATTTATCTCTGTGTCTTCCTCCACTATGTTATAGGAAAAAAGAAAGAAATATTAGCCATGCTAGCCTTTTTGCCCTTGGCTCTTTTCTAGATATACCTTTTAGAGGCACCTTGTGTAAGAGAAAACTGTTGTATGAAATGGTTGGAATTGGAAATCTGATGAGCGTGTATATTCTATAGCTGTTTCCTTCCATTAATATCTAACTTGACCTAAATTAAGTTTATATATTGTCTCTGCCTTCCTTGCACGTTCGTGGGAGTACAAGTTTTCGCTTTGCAAAGTAAACTATACTTTATTTTCCTTTCATTTCAAGATTACTCACTTAATGACTTAAAACTTTCCCATTTGCAAGGCTATGACTTGTTAGATTTCCAAATTGCCAGTGTGAACGTTGAAGTTAATACCCCCTTCCTGAGCAGTAGCCATGACATCAACAATAACAAGATTACATATAATTTTGATAAAATAAACATTCGGAAGAGATTCTAATTTCTCTAGTCTTATCTCCAAAAAAAATAAATAAATAAAAAAAATCTATAGTCCCAACATCAAAATAAATAAATAAATCGAAACGCAGTCTGAAATCAAGTGGAAAAATAAGTGAAAACTTCCAATGTTTGAGCTTCAACTCCTGCATCACCCACCACTCATTCCTGCAAAAGAAAACAACTGTTTAGTGCAGAGAAACAGATAGAAGGGTTGTAAACTTGGACAATGTATATTATTTAAGCATGCAACAAGAAATGGTTTCTCCTATATGCTAAGGTAGACAGAGGCAAAAGCGTCACAAACATGAAATACAAATATGCAGCACATATATATACCTCATCATTGTCTCCATCTTCCCCATTCTTCTTAATCCGTGTTTCGCCCCCCTCCTTTGAGATAGGCAGCTTCATATTCCCAAATGGCGTGTTTGCATCGATACTTCCTTTTACGGTGTATCCTGTTCCCCTTCCTCGTAGCATGTCCCAAACCGCAGATCCAAAGTCCATGGGCCTAAATGTGATCGGAATATCCATATAGCTTATCCCATTCTTGTCGATCTTCGTAGACGCCGTCAAATCAGCTTTCCCAATGCTCACATCACATAGCCACACCTCGAGATCAAGATCATTCAAACATAGCTCAAAATCATTCTTGTTTTCCAGCTTCAAATGAAGTATGGCCATACTCTCCTCAAATGAAAACTTCTCGAACTTTATCTTATCAAGATCAACATCCGGTCTGTACGGAATAGGGATCTCTCCATTTTTCTCGAGAGGCAGAGTAAGCCTACCGAAAACAGGCACATCTACTATAAGATCAACCTTAACCTTGTAAGGAATCACACTTCCAGGATTTATATCGCTATACGTGCTCTTGATATCGTCGTATATCAAACAAACCGGAATCTTCACTGTCTCGGAGCCATGTGCTTGTATAGTTCCAGCATCAGGGATCAAACCAGAGATGAGTTTTCGGCCATCGCTCTCGATTAAATAGTTTATGTCTATGAGAGGGATTGGAATCGGATTAGGGTTTGAGACGAGGATGTCGACAACTATCTCTGCCTTTTCCATGTTGATGTGGGGGATGTGGATCCCAGAAACATCTGCAGTTGGCTTACCGAATCCGACTGTTTCCTCGATTTTTTCGCCTATGTCTTGGATGAAATCTTTGACCTTACCAAGAAAACCACCCTCTTCCCCTTGTTTGTTTTCTTCCTTTTCCTCTCTATCCTTTATTTCCTTCTCCGCCTCGTCTGAGTTATCGTGAGATGCCATATCTTTCACAAAGAAAAATGTATGAGCAATTTAGTGTCTATATGAAGGAACAACAGAGAGATGAATTTTTGTCCCATATTCATATATAAGCTACAAATCAAAGGGATGCCAGTTTTGATTCAAACATGAAGTGCAGATTCTAGTCAAGATTCTTATCCGATTTGCGGTTTTCAGACCGCAAGCACGAAATAGATTCCTCAAACAAAGATTCATAAATAATGTCGCATCTCTTTGCTGCAGGCCAACAACAATTTGATCATATCTCTTTTTTTTCAGAAAAAGAAAAGATATTTCTCCATTTAAATCCAAATCTCATAGGCTCGCATGATCACACGCATGACAGATCTAGAACCCAAAATGGGGATCAGAAACTACAAAATTTGGTCAAGACATTGTTGTTCCTCATCACAGCCACAGAAGGAAAAGGTGAAGACACCCAAACCAAAAGATTTCGATATTAAGATCGAGTCACCAGAGAAGGGAAATATAAATCTGCTAACACCAAATATTCGTCATCCTTGTCATGAAAGGGGGAACTGCCATATATACGTACAATCAACCTAACATAAAAGAATATGAAGAAGTGTCAATTTTTTACCTGCAGAATATTGTATTGAGAAGAACTCGAGTGAGCGGGTAAGGTCCAAGGCAATATTTTTATTCTTGTCTGATTGTAAGGCAATCTTCTTCCTTTATAGCTGTAACAATTGTAATTGTAAACCAATCTTTTCAAGGAAATGTAATAATCATTTCACGAGAGAGACTGAAAATATTTCTCTCAAGCACAAGTGGGTGCTGACGTGGTTTTGCATCGGTCTGAAACTAAATAAATAATAATAATAATAATAAATTATGAATTGACTTTTTTATTTTATCTTGCCGACAAGACAATAAGTTCACGAGACATGAGCGACCTCACAACTGGCCATTAACGCATCACAGATTTCCATTTATGGATAAAAATCGTTCCTTAAAAGATCAGTTATTGAATGTATGATAGAAAGAGAGGAAAAAAAATCACAATCTGATGAATCCATATGCCAAGCGAATCCACATTGGCATGCCATCTGGTGTTATTATTCCAAAACAAACAACACGTCTCAAGTTAAACTGCATAAATGATTTAAGCGAATTTTGATTTAAATCCTAGGAGGAATATGGGTTTGAATTTATGATCCAGAACGGGTATGAATTTTAGTTGGCGATAATAAACAATTTAGATCCGCCTAATCGTTTAGACATTCCAATACAAATTTTTGTCGACAAACAATCAATAAGCCTTATGTCTACTACTCCCCGAGTGATGGGTAATATGATTATGTGCTTTTGAATTAAGTAACGTATAATTATACTATGATTTAATATTTGCTAACGATACAAAATTCTACACGATATAGGGTTACAATGCTGATGCTGTTAATATACTCTTCGTCTCTTCCTCCTTGTCGTTGCACCAGAGAGAACTGAAGATATATAATAATGAGCCCAAAATGCATTATTTCTCTTGGTTAAAGCGGGTTCGAAATTGTTAGAATTTGTATGTATATCGTGAAAATCCATGGCAATTGCAACTAGGTTTTCGGCTTTCGAGATAATCCATGGATGTTGAATATTGTGTCGTGAAAAATCGAACCACATTCAAGAACAATGAAATGCCTGATAGCAGACGAAAAAAAAACCAAACGATTTGAATCGATTATATTCATGAATAGATCATAACACAACCGAGTGCAGATATCACAACTTAACAATAACTATAAAGAACAGCGTGTGAAATTTTCAAGAATTTAGGCCAAAGTCTATATCTAAGTTATTAATTTAAGAAAAAGGCAAGAAATTTAATTGCCTCTGGATAACAAACTATCTATTTCAATAACATGTCATCAAAACCTAGTTACCCTGATAACAAAAACAATTTAAAACAACAATAGCAAAATCTCATAAAAAGCAAGATGTATATCCGGATCGCAAATATAATCAACTTAATAACACTAATTAACAGAATATAGCAGCATCAAACGGCACCTTACTAGAAATTGGTGGGAGTTCTAGCAGATACATCGAAAACGCAGACGCCCGAAACCCTAGATCCACGATCGGAATCATAAACAAATCAAAGGACCATAGCAGGTGAAAATGACATCACTTTGGTGGGGCCATGAAGGCCGGCTGGGCTGGGCTGGCGCCTCCGAGGAGGGAGGCCTGCTGTAGCTCAGCCTCGGTGAACTGCGCCTCGCGATCCATCTCAATGATGAGCGGAATCCCGAGCACGATGAAGGTGGTGGCGGCGATCCATGCCGCCTTGCCGGTGCTCTTGAGGAGGCGCTTGGCCACGTAGGCGGCGTCGCAGGCGGCGCTCCTCCCCTTTTGCACGATGGAGTTATCGGAGATTCGAGATAAGATTCCGTCGTCGCTGCTGCCGGATCTGCTCAGAGAAGGACGTTTAGGCGCCATGGATTTGGGAGTGCGTGTGGCCGCTTCTGTAAAACCCTTTCTTTTTAACACGCAAAACCCTTCTATTTGAGAAAAGGAAAATCGGATATATATGTAAGTACATTGTTTTTATTTTCTTATGCTTTGTTTAAAAAACAAATAACTTGGTGAATGAGAGTCACCACGTAGATTGTCGCATCGCATGTAAGTGCTAATGAATTTATTTTCTTTGTTAAATAAACAACTTGGACACTTATTTTCATTTTATTTTAACACAAGGCCAAATTAAATTCAACATAAAAGTCGAATGTACACGTGTATATAAAAGTTGTTTACGCATAGTTTCTAGTGGCTGAAAGTTGAACATATGTGAAAATTTTAAAACAACAAAGCTTGTATGTTTTAAAATCAATTTCTTTTAGAAAATTAGGCTAAACATCAGACTCAGTTTCTAATTAGTGGCTTTATCCGAATCCAAATATAGCTAAACATAAGCAACATCCCACTTGGATCCTGATATTGCCATTGGACAAATCTCGACATGTTACAAAGTTGGTGTTCAGATCAAGCATAACTACAAATACATTACAACAAGTGTCATTTATTTATTATGAATTCCAAAAAAGCAGATGCAAAAACATTATGCAAGGAATGGTGTAGTAGTATAATTCGATACAAAAACTCTTGTGAATTGAAGCCAAAATGCTGCTCTCGGAAGAAAGGTACAACACAACCAAACCTTCCTTGTCAACATTTGAGATGATGCTCAAACAACGATGCCATCTCAATCTGCACCACAAAATATAAACCATTGCAGTTGCAAAATATTATATCAGATGCATACCAATCATAACATAACAGTGCTATACCTAAAGACTAGAAAATTGAAAATCATAATAATAAACTTCTCTTAACTGGGAATACCAATCAAGAAGTATAATGTATAGTGAACTCACCGCTGTCAGTGCCGCTTCAGCACCTTTGTTTCCCGATTTACCACCAGCTCGATTTAAGGCCTGCATCATTTTTTTTTAATTTTTAAATAATTTTACATTTATAGGAATACACTTCAACCTGGCCAGCCCAAAGCAAGATAAATAGCATATAGCATCCTGCTTTTTAACATTAATAACATAAAAAATGAATCAGCTGGAAAAAAGCCACAGGATAAATTACCTGATCCATGTCCTCACATGTCAGAACCCCAAAAATGCAAGGGACACCTACAGTATTGTAAAACAGGATTCCATCAGCATTGAAACAGGGTTATGAATACCAATCAGAAGAGCTCCAATCGTGATGTGTCAAAGTATTCAAAGGTCCAGCAAATCGCAATGTAACTTATCAATATATTAAATAAAATGAGTTTATCTGTTCTTTTATGTGTTGCGAATTTTCGATTGAACAATATGACAACAATACTAGGACTAACGTTTGAACAACTGACATGCCAAATGATTCTTTTATACTAGTGCTAAAATTCTATTCCGTTACTCCATGCTTGGGTTTGTTGAAGAGCAGAACTGGATGTCAAAGTCTACATTCTGGACCAACAGTTGGAATAAAAATCTTGAAAAAGGTGCCCCTTAATCCATAGATATCTGCCACTACCAAACTAACAAAGGCCAATGCAAAAAAAGCATTCTCAGCCACTAGAGGCTAGAGCACGAAAACCCTTTGAGGAATCTGATATTGAAATGTCACAGAATCCCCAATTTGTTGGAAAAAATCATGTACTAGGAATCTAGGATATTGGACAGATAAGAACAATTAATCGGAAAAGTCAACCACGATGCTCAAGAAATTTCCAGGTTGGCACCAGATCCCACTGGCAGATTTGTTTGCTAGAAACACTATTATCCCGGGGTGAATACGATGGGCAAAATCATACATTTCTATAAAATCAACAGGTAAATCAATAGGTTGAGTTTAAAGCAAATGGAACAAACTATTTCCAAGGTTGTGAAAGGGAAAAATGAAAAGACATTTTCACTCTATAGGGACTTGACTTACCCGAATTTAGTCCAGCAGATAATACTCCGGATGCAGCTGAATTTGCCACAGCATCATAGTGGGTTGTATCGCCTCTAACCTACCGGCCAAAACAGTAAGATAAAAGTATTCAGTGATAATACATACATCACAGATACTAAAAAGAGCTAGAAAAAAACGAAACACTCATGACAAATTATATGTGAAGAAAATCTCACCACTGCCCCAATGCAAAGAACCGCTTGATATTTTTTGGATTTCCCTAGCTTCTCAGCAACTAGGCCAATTTCAAAGCTGCCCGGGACCCATACAACCTAGTTAAAGGTAATAAAAGCAATGCATTTTCCTCAGCATGAGAGTTTGTGAAAATAAAAAATAACAAAGATAGGATGAAACTTCTCAGGACAGATTTATCTTGGCAGGTTAAATGGACAAAAAGTCACAGAACCAGAGTAATTTATGTCACAGACTGCTAATCCTAACAAGATAACACCGTATCTACACCTTTTTATCCATTCTTATTTTCTACTCTTTTTCTAACATTTACATGCATGGACTCAAATAAAGACATAAAATGACAGCAAATCTGCAAAAAATGATAAATACACTGTTCACAAGTAGCAGCTTTATGTAATTTTACCCCTTAGCAGCAAGAAAACTACATAGAAGGATGTGTCATTCTGCACTGAAAGAAGCTGTTGGTACTTTAGATTGTTTAATGCAGTTCATCAGGAAAAAATCGTGAGATTATAACCTCTATAAGTAACTCGATTGCACATGTAAGAAACGAAGATTCACCATTCTCAACAATCTAAAATCTTTACATTGACAGGAAATGACGACAGAGAACATACAAAACATTAAACTAAATGAATCTAGATTACGAACATCAATATCTTCCTCTCTAACTGAGTATTTCTTGAAGGTGTCCAGAGCTCCCTCTAAAAGTGGTTTGGTTATGATCTCATTGAAGCGTGCCACCACCTTCATGCCCAAAGAAAAAAACCACATAGAGAGTACGATATGAGATAACAATAGCACAGCAAAGAATGATACTAATAATTATAATAATAACAACAACAGCAACAAATAGCATTCATATTTGGAATGTGTTTGTGGAAATAAGCTACACGTGCAGCACGATAGCTAAAAATTACACAACACCAAGAAAATCCCTAGTGAATTGCATAATCTAGAGGCAAATGTATACAAGAAAAACTACAAGCCAACAAAAAAATAAGATAAAATAAAATGAACAAATAAGACTCTAATAGTAGGCAGCATCACAGACTATAGCAAAACGGAGACCCTCGGCTGAAGTAAGCGAGCCGGTCAACTGTCGAACAGCTGAAGTCTGCGAGAATGACTCTTTCTTTTCTGCCTTCTCAAACCATAACCCATAACCTGTAGAAAATAACTTCATATTAAAACACACACACACACGCGCGCAATGGGAAGAATAAAAGAAGAGCAATAAACTCAGCAACTGATCGACCATTAAACTCAATTTGGTCAAACATCCAAACGACCAATACCTAATTTGAGTTCATTAGAAAAAAGAAACTTTTTTTTCTTAAATAAGACTGTGGAGAAAAAATAAGACCTCTGTGGCTCTGGAGGGTCGACGAACAAAGCGGAAAAGCAGCGACTGAAGTTAAATTTGTGCGTGCAACGTTATCGGCGGAAGAAATGCAGTGGCAGCGGAAGGGCGAAAAATAAACGGAAGACGTGGCGGGGTTGCGGAGCGAAGTTGGGGCAAGAAGAGATGAATTTGCAGCAAAAGAAGCCATTTTGATGCGTATCAAGATTTGGAATGGGTGCACAGAAGAAGAAAACAGAGTAGGTTTATGCACGCACTCAAATATTAGGTGAAGTGGCGAACGAGTGGCGGTTTAGGTTTAATTAGTTTAGTTACGGATCTTAGGATTTATTAAGCACTACAGAATTTTTTAAGCAACAATCAGATTTATTAAGTATTTATATAGGTTATTGGATTTAACCAGTTCACAATTTCATTATAAACACGATTTGCATAATAATAATAAATACGTTTATTTTTAGTTTTTACTATGCAAAACACTAAAAAACATAATCACTTTTAATTTCTAACAAGATCCTTCTTCAGATACTATCCTACTTACAACCATAGTCTATCATGATTATAGAGTAATAGAATTCCACTCCAATAACAATTCGCGATTAATGCAATTCATTTGGCTCCAATCATATGAGTATGACCAAACGTGAACTCAACTTAAAAAATTTAAGCTCAAGCTTGACTTGGTATAAAGTTCGTCAAGTTTGAGCTCGATCAATTATTTTAATTTTAGTTTTACTAAAAAAATTATATATATAATGTGAATAAATATATAATTAATTAATATTTAGGGAGAAAATGTAAATAATATCAGAACCTAAAGTTCGCGAGCCTCGGTCGAGGCCGATTTCGAGTTTTTTCTTCAAGTAGTTAGTGAGCTAGGTTTGAAGTGCCGCTGGATAAAATCCAAAGCTGTTACAAATTCGCATTTTCATTGATAAAGCAAGCCTACTCTTTTCAAAGAAAGAAACCAACTTGCCCGTGGATTTTCACTCGGATGGAGAAGGTGTTGAGATAAGACGTTCTTTGTTGGGTCACGGATTGAAACAATATGAACGAGGAAAGGAATTTGAAGAAATCAAATCTGGGTTCTGGTATCCGCACGCAGATCGAAAAATTAGTTTTGTGTAAAAGGTATAATGAGGCTAGCTCTTGAGTTGTTCCAAGTTGTGGAATGCAACGATGTCATTGCTGGCTGTGCACTCCATGGTTCTTGTACTGCAAAATGCAAGATTCACGAGTCAAATTAATGGACAGCGAGTACAGGCTGCCCTAATTCGCTTATTGATTTCTTGAGCAAATGGGGAAGGATAGAAGATGCTAGAAATGTTTCTGATAGGATGAAGCAATCATGGCTAATTTTTTGATCCAAGGAACGGTGCCTAATCATGTCACTTTTAGCAGTCTCATCTTCTTGCTGTCATTCAGGATTGTTTGATCGTGGATGGGAAATATTCCAAGGGATTACAATGTTTTACATCAACCACCTGCAGTTGTTCGAACGTCGATGCGAAGAGGTGTGAGTTTGTAGCGTGCTTGTTCTTGGATGGAAATAAAGAAGCAGCAGTTTGTTTTCTTGACTGGAGATGAGCCTCATTCTCAGACCCAGGAGATATATGATCATTTGGACAAAATAAAGCTCCAACTCTATATATGTAGATGAAAGTGGAGAATCTAATGTTACTACATCACAGTGAGAAATTGGCTATTTCCTTTGGGATTAATTGCACTCCTAGTTCAACTACTCTACAGCTTGTACAGAGTCATAGGATATGTAATGAATAATGATTACCACAATGCTATCAAAACTGATCTCCTGAGACAACTACCAGGCCATGTGGATAGCAGGAAAATGGACCAGCACAATCATGTGAAGCCCAAGAGATATATATCTTGTGTAGCCCATTAGAGCAAAAATTTCTATACTATATATATATATATTATGTAATAGATGGTAGAAATAAGGTATTAATGAATGAAGCTACTGTATTTTACTCTCTTTGTCGATGGAGTGTAGTTACTTGAAAATCTTGGAGTAAGGAACCGCTCAAAGTGCCCTCATTACCGATACGTTCTCACAAGATCGTATCATCTCCACTAGGTTTGCTGCAAAGATTGAAACTATATTGTAAGTATGCTTTTTTTTTTTGGAAATTCAAAGTATCTACAAATGATTTGATTTTTTTACATATATATTGTAAGTGTTGCGGGAACTCGACTGTGTTCGCCATTGAATGTAATATCACAATATTTACTTTTCAAAAAACAATATAACAATACTAAAGTTTTAAAAAAATAAATATGAAATATATCAAAAAAATATTTATAAATATTTCTCTGCGTTAGCGGCAGTGCAACAAATAAAAATCTTCTTTCTAACTCAGCATCTACGAAGAAGTGATAGTTGAAACTTGTATTTTTTACAACTGTCATATTTGTTTGTTATTTACAAAAAATATTTTTTTTGATACATCAAACAATTAAATAGAAATTTATGTCCTTTTGTATCGTGAAAAACAACACTAATTTGATAAGTTCATAAACTAAACCTAGAGAATTGTTATAAAAGACTTCCAATATTACAAAAATAAATAAAAATAAAGGATAATGTTAGTTGCGGAACCATAAATTATCTTTAGTTTTACACTGGCTTGTTTGGTTCCTCCCAACCCAGGTCCCCTTGTGACCCCTCGGTGTTCGGGGAGGGATACTACCTCTCCATTCATGAGCAGAATCAGATGAACCGCCCTGTCACGACTATGCAAATCAAAGTTGCTCTGTTCGATATTGGTGATGATAAAGCTCCTGGCTCGGATGGATACTCGGCCGCCTTCTTCAAGAAGAATTAGGACATTATCGGTGACGATGTCGTCGCTGCTGTTGATGAGTTCTTCGGCACAGGGCTTATCCTTAGGAGAATGAACCATACCACTGTCTTGCTCATCCTGAAGAAGACCCATGATCCTACTGTGGCCGACTTCCGTCCCATTGCTTGCACCAATGTCGTCTACAAGACTACCACCAAGATCCTCACCTTCAGGATGTTTTTCTTCCTTGACAAACTTATTAGTCATGCTCAATCTGCCTTTATTTGTAGTGAGAATATCACTAATAATTATTTTTTGGCACAGGAACTACTTCGGGGCTATGAGAAGACTCAACAACTCTCCCCCGAGATGCATGCTGAAGATTGACCTCCAGAAGGCATACGACACTGTTTCGTGGGACTTCCTGCGTGAGGCCATGCTCGGATTGAATTTCCATCCTCGATTCGTCTATTGGGTGATGACTTGTGTCACTTCGACTACTTTCTCCCTCACCATTAATGGGGAGCCCACGGTTTTACCTATGAAAGACGGGGTCTTAGACAATGGGGCCCCATGTCTCTGATCCTCTTTCTAATTTGCATAGAATATTGGTCCCGTTTGACTCTCTTAAGTATTCGCAACTCGGACTTTAGGTTTCACCCTAAGTGCGAAGCGAATAACATTACCCATCTTGCTTTTGCTGATGATCTTCTTTTCTTTGGCAGAGGTGACCTGACCTCGATGGGCGTTATTGCAGGCATTTTGAAGGATTTCAGTGCAGTCTCTGGATTTAGGATCAACATCTACAAATCCCAGATCTTCATAGGGGTGTTGCTCCTTATGAACGTCGGGCCATCACTGATCTCTTCAGGTTTTCGTTGGGGGTTCTCCCAACGAAATATCTGGGACTTCCCCTCCGTGGCTAGAACCTCATGATCCCTAAATATTCTCCTCTCCTGGATCAATTATCTGCTTATATCACTCGTTGGTCTAACAGACACTTGTATCTTGCAGTCGTGCTGAGCTCATTCGTTCGGTCCTGCAGGGTGTGGAGTGCTTCTGGATCCAGATGTTGCCCCTTCCTATGACCATTATTGCCCGGGTTAACTCCATTCTCTGTCACTTTATGTGGGGGAGGCAGATGTCCCCGGTTGCTTGGAAGAAAGTCTGTCTTCCCCGTCAGGAAGGGCACTTGGGGCTTAGGAACCTCGCTTCGTAGAATATGGCCCTTCTTTCCAAGATCCTTTGGAACATCCATGCTAAGACTGACTTCCTCTGGATTTGGTGAATCCACTCTAAGTACTTATGTACTCGAGACATCTGGACTGTCCCTTCCCCGGGTCGAGGTTCTAGTCTATTTAAGAGCATTTTTTATATTCGTGACCGTCTTGCCTCTGATTGTGCAGGTGATATCTCCAAGGCCAAAGTGCTCTTGGATGACTGGTATAAGAACAAAGGCATGGCGGCAGCATACCACTGTCTTCGGGATAAGGGCGAGAAACACTTCTGGCATAAAGCAATCTGGAAGCCTTGTATCCACCCCAAGTTTTCAATCTCTCTCTGGCAGGTTATCCAAGGGAGGCTCAAGACTTTTCATAGACTTAAATTCTCCGACCTCCCTCAGGTATATGTCCTTTGCAATACTTATAATGAATCTAATGAACACCTTTTTTTCAAATGCAGTGCTATATGTATTGTGTGGAGAGAATCAAGGGGTGGCTCCATGTTGATCTTAGACTCTCTATTATAGCTAGCAGAATCAAATGGTTCAAGAAAGAGTCTCGTGGATTGCTATCCTCTGTAGAGCCAAGGAGATTGCTCTTGCCGCTACTATTAACCACCCGTGGTACACTAGGAATCAGCTCATATTTGACAAGGCCTTCGTTCCCTACGGCGTGGTGAAGCTTATCAAGGAGGATGTTTACAGAGTTATGTATGCTTTATTTTCTGTTGATGATGTTGTTGCCCATATTGATAGTGGTTAGACTGTGGTTTTGGTGCGTGGCTACAGAAGGGTGTTGACCTAGCTAGGATGCCTCTATGATCACCAGGGGTGAGTCTCGATAGTCCTTTGAGGGGTGCCAACCTAGTTGGGATGCCTCTTTAGATCATTTTGCTCCCTCTCCTCCAGTATGCTGGTTTTCTTAATTCTGTTACCGTGTAAGTTTTATTCTCCCCTCCCCACTGTAGTTGCTTGTGGGTTGAGCTTAGGTCCTTGTGTTTGTTCCTCTATGTTGTTTTGGGACAGGTTTTGGTTGTTCTGTTTACAGCTGTTATGTTGTCAGAATTTCTGCTTTGTTGCGTCTATATGCTCTTAGGAAGATTTCCGGTCTTATTTTTTGTTGACGCTGGTCACATTGACTGAGAGTGATTCATTCTCCCTAAGTACCCTAGTGAGGTTCTTCCACGTTGTATCCCTTGGGTATACCCAAGTTATATTTGTACTGCCATTGTTGGCAAACTCCTTATTTATTTTTATGCATCTATATTTCGGTAAAAAAATTCATTGGTTAACTACGAACCGGTCATAATGTAGGTTCAGTTGAATTTTTTTTTTTAATCCTAGAGTAGGGTTTATAATTTACATATTAAACGACAAAAACTCAGTATTTCTTAAAATTAATTTTATTTAGTTTTGCTACAAATCAAAATGTCATGTTATGTTGTGTTTGCAAGTATATTCAACTATAAAAATCATATGACGAAAGAGCATCGAAATCCGATTTCAATTATTTATTTTGTTTCTAAGGCTAATTATCCATACCCTTTAATCTGATTGAAGACGATCTGAACATGTGGATATATACACCTTATAATTTGTATGACAACAAGAATATTCTTGCATCATATGCCCACAAATACATAATTCCGAAGTTCCCACGCTGTTCTGTTTAATGTTATAATACTCCCTGTCCTGAAAGATGGTCGTGTTGGAAACAACAAAAATATCGAGATTGAGGTTATAAATATATATTGTTTGAAAAGAAAATATAAACCGAAGGAATAAATCTGCTGGTTAACGAGCTTCATTTGGAATTATACATGCAAAAAAATATTTTAATAGAAAAAATTCATTTAACGTAATATCAGTTGCATATTAATCCCTTCATGATTAATTAAACCCATCAAATCTGCGAATTTTGAAAATTAATTCAATTATATTTCAAATTCCTATATACCCCAACTAAGAGATGAATAAATGGGTCATAATTCTAGATTTATTTAAAATTTTATTATATTGTAAGTTTCTTCACCTTCTCTTCCTCCATTATCATTTTTATTTCGTCAGCTATTTATAAATTTGAATAATTATTGTGCAGGTTCCTGTGGACATGGTGGCGAACACGAGGATCGCGGCTATAGCGAAGCACGGTGTATCGAGCAAGCCTGATCTGAATGTGTACCACGTGGCGACTGACTTTGTTAACCCTCTGCGATTTTCGGAAATGTTCGAGTACATATATCAGCATTTTTGCGAACATCCTCTGCCTGAATGGGAAGACATAACGAGGATGAAGCTGTTTAATGAATTTGGTGAGTTTTCTAACTTCTTGAGGGATGAGAAATGCCAATCAAAAACGAGTTAAAGCAAGAGTGGCTTATGCTGAGCAAGTTTGCAAGATGTACGAATTCATAGGATTGGTATGAATAATTATTCAACACATCTTTTGCTTTTTCTTGGAAAGGTTAAACTGAATTTGCTGTGTGTGTGTAGGTTTCGTACCGGCAATACCAGAAAATTGCTGGCGGAGATGTCGGAGGAGGAGATCGATGCGACGAAGATAGACTGGCGGGAATACTTTGTTCGAATTCACATTCCTGGTTTGAGAAAACATGTGGTGAATGCAGCAAGATCAACCAAGCGGGAGCTGGGGAAATTAAAAGAATAATGTTGAACATTTTGTATATTTCTAAGTTGTCAATAACTGAACCGATGTAATTACCGATTCTCCAGCTTTTGCGTGCCCTAATTTCCAAATCAATTGAAGAAAAAGTATCGATTTTATTTCATTTCACAAAAAAAAAAGGAACAACACGAGATCATGAATTCAAAAGGCAAACAACAGAAGAATTACGCAGGAGATAAACACGAAAGCATTCTAAGGCTCCGGAATCTCACGAGTTGCTTAGGTTTGTATGCACCGTCGCGGTCGGAACTACAGCGACGGTGGCCGCCGCCGCCCTCCGTCGTCAGCTCTTGGCTCCTGCTCACGTAATTATTAGCATGATGATCAACGAAATCTCCGATGTTGTAGGGTTGTGCTGCACCGGACGACAGGCATTCGTATTGTCGTCGGATTGTCTTCTTCTTCAGTGATTTGAAGAACACTGGAATGAGTCCTTCCATTTTTCTTTGGTCGATGGAAATGGTGGGAGGAGCAAGTGGATTATTTGAGGACTTCGTATAATATGGGTTTGGTGGGAAAGTGAAGATGCTTTAATTTTTCCAAGACTAGAATATGTCTCTACTTACTTGACTTGAATTATTATACAAGATATTTTAACTTCAGCTACTTTATTCAACAATTTTTTTTTTCATTCAACAAATTACTTCATTTATATGTGTTGGTCCATACGCCAATTTCCCAGTTTCAATTTTGTGGTGTTCGATATTATAATAATAATATTATTATTATATTATCATATGTTGTGTCTAAGTACGAAAAGATTAATAATATTATTCATTTCTTTCTCACGTGTTAATTGATCGAGATCAATGTGTTATTTTCTTTTTTGAAATTGAGTTTATTTTCAATTTCTAGAGAAAAACCTTGATCTATATTATATATAGTGATGGTCACATATATTAACGTAAATAGTAGTGTTTTTTAGAATATGTACACATGCATATGGTTATATTTAACTAAGACTTGTATAACCATAAATATTTATGCATCGGGAATACATGAGAAGCAAGGTATTACTTTATATAATAGTTTGAAAGCATTTGATAATCCTAATATTTTCAGCAAGGGTGTTACAAATTTGAACAATTGACCCGGATGATAGACCCAATTTTATTGTTAAGGAAGAAAAAGTAACAGAAAAATTGCAAAAAATACTACCAAAATAAAAGAAACTATATTAAGAGTGAGATGAGAAAAGTGCCTTCCCAGCAAGGCGACTGTTGACAGGATATACGTGTCGCGTTTGCTAGTTTATTATATTATTATTTTTTTTGCTAGTAAAACGTTACTTCACAATTATATGTATTATTATATTATGGATCATGTGATATATATTTACGAAATAAAATTTGGATATGGATCATGTCGATAGGATATTAGAATGTAAGATTTAATCTTGAATAACATGCATGTTTATTTTATTCTCTGAATTAATTTGATGCAAATAAACAATAATATCTACCCTCTTTTTTTTTTATTCATTCTAGCAATAAACTGATTGCATCCACACGGTTTGCCATTTTTTCAAACAAATTATTGAATATTTTTCCAATATGTCCGTAGAAAGTCCTTCCTGTCTCTCTCATGGAAAAACCTTGATTTCTTATATATTTCCTTCTCTTTAACCTATTTTATTTTTTCTGGGTTAGTCCTGAAAATTTTGATAGAAAACCAAGATTGTCACCCTTTAATCTTAGTACATATATTTATACTAAATGCACAATCTAATCAGATTGGGAAAAAAAAATGAATTGTTTTAATTTACCAAATTTGACATCAGAGCTGATCATCACCTACTATTTCATAACAAAAGAAAATCACATACAAAAACAATTTTGAAATGTGATATATATATTGAGTTTTCACAGAGACGTCAGTATAGAAGAAGGAAGTTTCACCAGTAATTTCTGCTTTTGTTAAGCAAACTGTATGTTGTGTGGTGTTGTATCAAAGTTTGTTAGAATATAAAGGAAAAAGTAACCAATTAAAACGCACAAAGTTGAGCATTGTTATCAAGAAATTGCCTTCATGTGGAACTAAATCAAAGAATTAATTGCATTCACTTTATTTTTCTTGTTCAGATAAATGGAATATGAAAATGCTCACAAAAGGCATCTGGCAGTTGCAATTTCTTCGATTTGAATTTGATGACGTGAAGACGGCCTCCATCTAATGGATACATTTCCTGAAAGAATAGTAACAAAAAACAATCAATAAGGTAAGAATCTCCAAACAGAAGTTGTGGATTGCTAAGTTTTGAGCCTAACAAAGGAGCAAAAATTACTCTGAAATTTTAGTTGCAAAGGGAAAAAGTTTACATGATTGTTTTGTGGAATATTAAAGATGGATCCACTGATATATAAAACTGTCAAAGACATGCAGACAGTCTATAGTTTTCAAGCCAAAATTAAAAAGATCTCAGAACAAACTAAGATTCAACTAAATTTTAGGGCCTAGATTTGAATTAGGTTAACAGCTTGGCATCTCAATCATATCATGGTAAAAAGAATTCATCATCACTCATGAGCAGTCAAACAATCCAACTTGGTTCAAATAGGTGGAAATGCAATTGAGTTTTAAACTTTTCATGGATTACATCTTTCAACATATAAGTAGCATTGACTAATTTTCATCAACAGTCACCTGGATATGAACAGAGAGAAAAAAAAAGTACTTTAAACTTGTTAATTTGAGATGAAACGAGCAGTTTCCTGGAAAAAAGTCCAATCTGAATCATCAGAAGCAATCAAGCCACCCCCATCAGTGCAAATGGACTCTGCACATGCATTAGGCGACGGCAATGGCAACGGTAACTTCCCCTTCCCTCTAGCAGGAATGCAAGGTTCATAATCAAGAAGCACTGGTGAAAACTCATCTTCTTTAGTTTCGACTGATGCAACACTGTCATTATTCAGGCAAGTTTCTTTCTCTTCCGCAGCTTCTGTCACTTTAGAAGATTCATCTCCTTCAATCTCTTCATCTGATAAGCAGCAGCAGCAGCAATCAAAATCACTGCTCTTGCTTGCCAACACATCACACCATGATATTCTCATCTGGGATAGTCTCAGATTATCAACTGTAGTATCGGACACCCAAGAAGAAACACTATCCCCATTTCTTTGAAGTTGAGTTGGATCAAGAGACATATGAGGTGAACCCATATTTGCAGAATGGGAACCTAAACCAGGTGCATCCCACATCAACATCTCACTTCTAGGTGATAGTTTCATTCTCTCAAGAGTTTCGGTGATTGGATCAATTTCAGGGCAAACAGAGTTGCCAAGATCCACCTCTAACCTAGACTTCCCGAAAAATGCATCTGAGCTGCAGTCCGATTCTGGTGTTTGAATGATATTTCCACTACTCAAATTACCATCAGATAATATAGAACTATCCCTAGTCAAGCTCTTATAAGATAATATAGCATTAGGAGAAGTAGCCAAGAAAGACTCATCTATATTACAGCTCAATTGCTCCAGAATCTCTGGGAAAGCATTAGCTTTTCTAGGAGACGATATAACATTGCTGCTTCTCCTATTAACTGCAACATCTCCTGCACTACCACCACTGCCACCATTAGTACACAAGAAATCCAATGTATTCCCACATACTATTGAAGGTGAAGATTTTAAGGCGAGTGAGCCTGAACCAATTATGTGATCCTCGCGCCTCACATTGCATGGAGACAAGTGCCACATAATAGAAGCCTCAGCGAGCGAAGGAATCGAAGACTCCTTCAAATCAAGAGTTACATTCTCATCTCTCCTTGTATCAGAAAAGAGAGTGGCTTTCTCTGGACCTCCTCTAAGACTGCCCCTACGCCTACTTCTTCTCTTATCAGAGACACCCGATAAAAGGTGACCAGCACCATAACAAACCGGAGTTCCTGCCGGTTTAAGAAGCAGCATTTTAGATTGGGATTGACATTGAATTTCAGGAGATACTGATGGCTCAACAGGCGGCGTTTTCACATCGCCGGCACTACTAGTATTATTATCAGTGTTAGCTCTAGCCCTCTCACATACTGAATCCATTACTCCAGTTTCATGATCGTGGAGATAGAGAGTGGGTGAACCAAATCCACTAACAACCCTTCCACTCACAGGAGTGGAATTCTCAGCATAATTTGAATGACTAACAAAAGATGCTCGATTAAGCTCGAAGGTGCGCTTACCCGAATCATTTTCCGTGGAAGTTTTCATCTTTTCTTGAAATTTTTGAGGCCCTTTCTTCGCTTTATCAGCGTATCTACCCTGAACAGATGAAAGATTCGATCTTTGCCGAGTCTTGCAAGTGGGTTTTGCATTACTTGACGAATTTTGCCTCTGCGTAGTGAACTGAGGCTTATCCTTCCTTGATGCCTGCATAAAGGGTTTTCTTGGCATCTCATTTTCTTCGGATCTATGAAATCTTGATTTACTGGGTTCATTTTTCCCTAAAGACTTCGATTTTCTGTCGAGATGGGTTGTTGAAGAAGAATGAAATGAAGATGAAGAACTGGGATTATTAGAAATCAAGAATGTTGAAGCCGCAGGTGCAGAAGAGGAAGAAGAAAGATTGGAATTGCGTGTGTTGATTCGAAGCCCATTTAGATTTCGCAGTGGACTTCTCTCCTCGCAATTCTCTTTCTTCTTCATGTTCTTCCTTCTGAAATTTGTCTCCATTGTTTTGAGAGAGATTTGCTGCTGCAAATTGAAATGAATAAATCATTGAGTGGACCGTTGGTTTCAAAAAGTTGTGGGGGCGTAACTTCTTTTTTATGTTAACAAATGATTTTAATTATAGTATGTCTATATACTTCCAACTAATATTGTAAAAATATTGTTTTCAAAAGAAAATATTGTGAAAATCTTATCTCAACTTGACGTTTCAAAAGAAAATATAATTTGTTGTTGATTTTTTTAATTAATTTTTATATATCTAAATTGACAAGAACTTGTGTTAAATTCTTCATCTTATGTTACATTGACACGAATAAATTATTTTAATCTATCTTGTTAGTTAAATACTCTCAACTTACACGGCTGTCATTTGCACTGTATTAAACATTTTGCTTTTTTCTTTTCGCTTTAGATTTGATCGTGTTTTGAATTTTAGATTAGTTACAATGAGCTTGTCGTGCAATATTTCTAGGGTTAATTTTCTTCAATGATCGCCCTATACAATAATATTTAAAATATCGGTTGTCAAACATTGAAATTTTGAGATAAATTTGATTGGCAAGAATTATTATATTTTCAATTTGAAATCATTTGAATTATTTAATTTATTAGATAGATGTGGGTTCCAATATGTACATATAACATGCATGTTTAAAATTGGTCAAGAACAGTAATTCACAAGTCAAAATGATTTGAAATTAAATCATTTATATAAAAGGAAAAGATGACAACCAGAAAAGATTTTACCATTCATGACATAGAAAATTTTTAAAAACTACTGGATTTTAGAAACATAATTATTCGTATGGTCATTACCCAAGTTAATGAAATTCTGAAAGCAAAATTTACAAAGACAAATACAGAATCAACACTGAGTTGGCCTTTTTCTTAATCGCTCATTCAGTCCAAAAAAATTAGAGAATTGTGAAATGGGACTCCACTCCAATTTCCAAACTCCAGTCAAAACATTAAATCCCTAAATTCGGCCAAAATCTTATAATTTAGATATTGAACGGCACAGATCCATTATATACATATATGAATTATAGCATAGGTGCATACTAGGATGTAGTTGGATCCCAAGTTGGCCAAATTATCGGATTGAATCGATGGAGGAGCGCAAGAAGATCATAATCGACACTGACCCTGGCGTTGGCATATAAGCAAAATAATTTGATTAAATTGATGTATAAGATTTGTTTGTTGTTTTGAACTGTGAAAAAGACTGCATGACTTGGGTTTAAACGTAAAAAATGCGTGTTGCTCAGATGATGCCAGCATAACTGGTTATCTTTTCCTTGTTTGTTTTGGTTTGTTAAATTGTTTTTGTAGCAAACGCATTAAGCATTAATCTTCCCATCGAGATAAGCTGACAGAATATGTGCAAGATTTTGGATGTGTAATTTTATGCATGCAGGTTTGCTCAATGAAGTGGTAATTAGATAGATGGAGAAATTATGATGTAGTGGCTGTGTTGCTTATCTACACTAATCGGAAGCACAACACTCAAAACCGACCTCACTACTAAGGAATAGCCGGTCAATCCTTCTATTCCACTTCCACTTCATATTGTAACTCCCTCACCCCACTCTGGATCCCCTGTTACATAATGGAGTTACATTGTTTGAAAATGTGCGTGGCTTCTGGCCAACCGCCTTGACTTTCCATCTGCAGTATCTATGTGTGTGTGTGTGTGTGTGTGTGAGAGAGAGAGAGAGAGAGAGAGACAGAGTGAGAGAGAGAGGCATAACAGTAAATCTTGGCTTTTTCCCTTTTTTTACCTCTCATTCATATGCGTATAATAGAATCTCAATCAAGATGGGCCGTTTCAATATCTACAATGACGGAAAGAACCTGTAATATGATTAAGAAAACAGCAATGCTACTATAGCTCTTTCAGGTTCTTCACTTTTTGACAGTCCAATACTGTATTACAAGGCATAGTCTGATCCAAATTAACAGACCCAGACTTACCTACCTGCTACGCACTGTAGACACATATCGAAACCAACCAACCAACCAACCAACCAACACACAGCAAGCAAACCGAGGATGGTTACTCCAAACCTGCATGTTTGCTTACAACAATTTGACAAACTCAAGCAGTTGTTGTGCTTAACGGTTTCCCTCGACCCATCGAGAATCCTTTGGTGCCATCCGGCATACGAGGAACAGGAGATGCCTTGGATGAGTTCAACTTCTCTGTACTCACATTAATATCCGAAAATTGAGCTCCCAAAGCACTTGCTCCATTGCCAGAATGCTGCTGATGCTGAGGGCGTCCACGTGCCTGTGCCTGTGCCTGGGCCTGTCCTTTTCCTTTACCCTTTCCCTTGCCACCGCCACCTCCAGAATTGCGCCCCTTCTTCTGTGTATTGCCTTTTGAGTACTCCTCTGACTGCACGTAGAATATATTGTTATCATTAATAAATCAGTGTTTTACCACAAATGCCAAACCTCTCCCATGACATCCAGTACGAGTAGTCACGTAAAAGGCTGTTTCCCATTGTGAAATTCACATTTAGAAGCAGAAAAAACGAGACAAAAAATCACCAGCTTGGCCACTTAAGGCCAGGGTGAACTTATAAATTTTGAGAACTATCAAATTTATCGACTGGAAGAAGTGAATTACAATCTGCAAACCTGTGTGTGAATTAATCAAATCAGAGAAATATGCAAGATTTTGGGGGTGGGGGTGACATGCACCAGAATATTCAGCAAGTTAAAAGGCTATATTAACACTTTTAGAGAGTATCCAATCCATTCCAATTTAGAACTTCCAGCAGTTTTAGAATGCTACGTAATTCCTCAAAATTTGAAAACAGAGAGAGCAAAGCAGAAACAGAATAAGTGGCGTTCGGTAAAAGGATCAATTTCAAATTGAGAGTGGAAATGAAAAATATTGATGTTCATTTTTAGCTGTTGTTTCCCAAACCTGAAGCTCATGATTTTGCGCATCAGGGTGCCGCAAGGAATCTTCAAAGTGATTCTCCTTGTAACCCTGTGTTTCCCTCTCAGTTGCCTCATCTTTCTTACCAGAGGGTTGACCCTCATGACTGGCTTTTTTTGTTTTTGCTTGAGTAGATTTTACCTGATCACATAAAATAGCATTAAAAACTATTACCTTTGCAATACATACAATCAACAGTGAATGACCGTCAAACCATTAATATATCAAATTCTGTAATGTTGCGGATTGGCTTAGCTTTTGCATTAAATATTTATCATAACCAATTAACCGTGACATAGATCATTTAAAAACACAGGAAGAGAATTACATAAAACTATGCACAAATAACTAGATATGTCTCCCCACAAAAACTATGCGGCCTTTGAGCACTTTTTGAGAAAATAAACAAAACTGTAACACATACAGGACGATTAAGCAGCAAACGAACTTTCAGACCATTCCTCCAGTTGCTCTCATCTTGTAGTTCAGCAACCTGAACAAATAGAAAGCAAAAATGCAGAACTATCATATGTTAAAGAACCGAAGAATCCAAGAAAGGCAATATCTTATAGTTGGTAGGATGTGGAATGTCATACTGCTTTCTCTGCAACTTCAATAGATTCATACTCCACAAAAGCATGAAACTGCATGGATGTGTCAAATGTAGAGGTTTGAGAAAATTTGTAGTTTATGTATGGAAAAAGTTATAGCAATAACTCATATATATAAATATATATCATTAATTGTAGTGAGAAAATCATGAGCAAGAGAATTTGAAATCATAATAACTCGTTTCATATTTTGTGCTAGTTTGGAAACCCATTGGAAAAGATCTAAGTAGCCCCATGAAGCATGTAACAATTGGCACTAAAGAAATACCTTGGCAGTAAAGTGAGATCTATCTCCTTTTCCTGTTTTGCCATTTAAATTCTGGGGTGCGCAGGTACGAATGGACTTAACACTGGTAAAATCATCAACAATACATGGATATAAATAATTCTAATCAAATATCTTGAGTGTATTCAGCTGTGAAAAAAAGCATGTACCTCCCTACAGACGAGAAAATTTTCATGAGCTTCTGGTGAGAATGATCCTCAGGTAAGTTTTCAGCAATGACTATACGAGACTACAGACAAAAATATGATATAATCAAAGATGAGTCGGTGAGAATAGAACAAGGCGGTGAGAATAGAACAAGGAAAACATATATAACTTAACAGGGAAAAAAAATATGAAATGTCCAAATAATTAGTGCAGTAACAGGATGTAAAAATCTCTTAGTACATCTAGGGTGACATTGCAAATGTAAGGCAAATAAAAAAATAACACCTACTTGAAGCTCTTCCATATCTGATTCGGTCAATGGATGCTGGCGTTTAACATTTTGTCCATCTTCACTAACAAGCTTGAAAAAAAAATCCACAAAATAAATAATTAAGCAATGCAGTCAAAAGAACTGCAAAAATAGTAATACTACAGATTATGGGGAGGAAAAGAATTTGTGATCATAAATTTACCAGTTTATTTGAGCTCCTTAGGATACTAGCTAGCTGCGCATTGTCGGTAATGGCACTTTTTACCTTCTTGAATGATGCAACAACAGAAAGTGGCACTGTGTGGCAGAGTAATGAAGAAACAATTAACAAATTAAGGAAGCCGAACAGGTTCTATTTCAAGATATCACTTTAAAGATGAAAAGTCAAAGTATCCAATATAATGAACAATGGTAAATAAATTTCACCATATCCTTCAGGATCTTTGCTCATGAACCTAAATAATTGATCAGTGGTAGCCAAATTGATATCACTGAAATAGAATTCGACCTGCAGACAAAAATATTTGGAGATGTAAATTATGACATACAAATCAAAAAATTTGACAACTATGTTCCACATTAAAAGATAAAAGTAAATTATCTTCAGTAGTTTCACTCTTGTTTGTATATGCAAATATCTATGTCAATTTGTTGCTTAAGAAAATCTACACTAATGTGGTTCTAATGTAAACTGATAAAG